>CANXYC010004901.1:0-26547 GCA_948193065.1 Aleurites moluccanus | reverse complement strand
TATATATATATATAGTTAGACTTTAATATTTATATATAACTCAATAAAAAATGATGTTGTAAATTTTCGCCTCCCCTCACCTCAAATCCTAGATCTACCATGTCATGTCCCGATTTTGGAATACGAAGGTTCTAGGATATAGGAATAGCTTATAACAACCAATACCCGTAAAACCCCTGTTATATCTCAATTTCCCTACCCGTTATATCAATTTCTATATTCAATTCCATTCATCCGTCATTCATTATTCATATTCAATATTAAGTCTAATATGTTTCATAAATAACACATATATTTCATAAATTACTATCATATTTAGTTCTCTACAACCATGGAGCATCTATAAGATTACAAAAGATAGTATATAAACTGATATTTACATTACAATAGATTGCTGGTTCAATTGGAGAAGGAAGTTTGGGAGCCCGCTTTTACTTCTGACATGGAAATGTTTAACAACTAATAAAGTGAGTATTATAATACTCAGTGAGTCAAATTTACATCATTAAATATATAGGCTAAGTAGGTAACAATAAATAGGAAGAACAAGTAATGGTTTCTCAATTAGTATACCAAATGCCCAAAGTAAAAGAAATGGTTATCAAAGGTAATCAATACTGTAATATCTGCCATTTTAAGTGTAATTGTTGATTTTTGCATGTTTGGAGAATTTTAAATTTTAAAGGAGAATATTGGCAGTTTCAGAAATTTTTATTTTTGGATACAACAGAATTTAGTGTTGACCATTATTTGCTCTTAAAGACAAAATTTGGTAAAGTGTAAAATATGAAAGTTGTTAATTTATGTCTTAGCTTTAATCGTGTAAAATGATTTGGTAAAACTTTGTGTAGGTGATGAGTTATGTCTATTTGAGTAAGGCTGGTCTGGTTGAGAATTTCTGCAAGGATGCAGTGTCTGTTTGAAATTTCTGGGAATGACTGAGGCAGATTTAGCTAAAGTGTTGAACATGAAAAATGTTCCCTTATGTGTTGAGATGATGTCTGTAAAATTTCAAAATTTTTGGATAAGTATATCTCAGTAGAGAGAGATTGTGCAAGGTAGCAATTCGTGAAGGAGCGAAGAGGCGAAGAAGCATTGTCGAGGTGGCATATGTTAGGAAGAGTTGCGAGGAGATTTTGGCGAGGCAGCACGCGCGAGGTAGCATATGCGAACTGGAAGGTGCGAGGCAGCATTATCGGATCAAGATTTGCGGGCTGGCAAGTGCGAGCTGGGAATGCGAAGTGAGATTGGCGAGCTGGCTTAAGCGAGATAGCTTTGCCGAGGCGAGTTGGCGAGTTGGCTTAGGCGAGGTAGCTTTGCCAAGGTAGGTTGGGCGAGGCGAGCTGGCTAGCGTATTTCTGAGCAAAGGTCTATTTAACCCCAGCACCCAGTAGCGATTTTTTTTTTCACGCTTTTTCCCTTATTTCTTCCTTTCGAAAGATTCAGTTTTCTTCTCAGTTTTATTTCATATTTTATTCTAAGGCATTAAAGCTTAGATTTATGCAATAGACTTCTAGATTCGTCTATGTTTAAGGCAGAATCATAAATTTGAGTAGTGTTTTGCAGAAAACTCAGTTTGAAGGAAATAAGATAAATTTTCTTCCTAAGTTATTTTCTTTGGATCTATTTAAGTCTATGAGTTAGGACAATTAATTCTGAGTATATAGAATTTATTGCTAGTAATCAAAAGCAATTAATGGGAATTAATGGGGGAGAAATTTTGGAGGTTGAGCTAGTGTGAACAGTAACTTGAAATTTATTGTGGAATTTATTGCAGTTTTCTTTAGAGAGATTAATGAGATTGTTATTGGAAATTAATAATAGAGATTCTAAGATAATTTATTATAAAGAAATCATGTAGAATATCATTAATTTGGAGAACTCTAATTTTTATATATTTGGGGATTTTTCTTAGGAGGAGAATTCAGAATTTGATTGAGGATTTAAGTGAGCAGTTTGCTAAAGGAATTTAAGGAAATTTGTGCAAGAGGTAAGTATGAACATTCACCTATTTCTTGTCTCTTTGAAATGATAATACTAGTAATATTTGAATTGTTCATTCTCATATGTTTATATATTTTGTATATACCGAAAATGGCTTGATCAATATTCTTGGATCAAGTCCATGTATTCTTACTTGTGAAATCTGTTTGGATAATGATATATGATGATGGTCTTGCGACCAATTTGTTTCCCTTGAGATTGAAACCCATGTCCCATGGATAGAACGCTCTTCTCAATGACAGTAAAGTCATTGGTCCAATGTGCACTTTGGGAACTCAGCTGGTAGAGTTCTGTACCAGTGTTCCACCTAGAGGGGACCAGGAGCTCTAGGCGCATGCTTGGCCAAGCAAGTGTGAACGTTGAAGTAGCAAGGTTACCAATACGTATGTTATGATATGTGATCAGTTCTTCCAGATGATATTTGATAATTCCATTCATTGTGGGCATTCTATGTTCTAAAGATGAACCATGATTTGAATTTGACATGATTTGATATATCCAAGTTATTATGAGAACCACATTTCTTTCAAGAAAAAGCCTATGATTTCTTTCATGCCTTTATGCATTATTATTTGTTCATAACCATGATTCGACATTCAAATTCTTATAATATTAATGTTCATATCTTATTGAGTTGAAGGCTCACTCCTCTTCTGTGGTTTCAGGTGATAGTATAGCTTGTGAGGGAGCTAGTAGGGAAGATCAAGCTTCTTGACTTTTTCATTCCAAGAAGCTTCATATGTAAATCTTTTGATATATAATCATGTATAATCATCGAATGGTATTATGATTCAATATGTAATAAGAGTACACTCTAGAGCTCCGTAGTTAGTTATTAGAGGATGATAATATTTTGATGTATGAATTGCTATCCTACGGGTACTCTTGTTCCTTAGTGATGTGGGATGCATCTCTTGATCAATAAGGAACAAGAGAGTATTATTAAGAAATGATATAGTGAAGAAATGATTTATGCTTGAATGGAATATGATATGTTATAGCACGATATTTTATTTAATATGAATGTTTATGATATTCAGGTTATGGGAATTCTACGGGTTTATGGTGGCCTTAAGCCTACCCTTGCCCTAGAACCGTCGCACCACTGGAGTTGCGGTGTGATAAAATTACTGTCCAAAACTGACTTAAACATGACTTATTATTAATTATCTTACATAACATAACTATTGAGCATGTAACTTTTGGCCATGAAAGTTAGAATTGTAGATGGTTAATTTGAAAGCATAAACAAGATATTGATCCAATATGGAGGATTGAACATATTCTTTTAAAGCTTTAGGAGTATGTCAAAATAATATTTTAATACTACTGGTCTATGAGGATTATCCACCAGCTTTAAAGTAGATTTTTTATATGAATTCAGTTATGTCCCATATTCTAAAAAAATCCAAGATACTTCCTTACCTTTTCTTAATCCCTATGATCAGTGGTTCAAAGATTGTTGTCAGGAAAATAATTTCCTCTGTTTTCTAATTATAAAGTTTTATATAAATTTTGAGGAAGAAGAAGATTATGTAGAAATACATATTTTATTTCACAAGGGGAGACAATATCTATAAACTGGGCAAACAGTACAAATTTTGAAAAACTAAATAAAAACAAACAACCTTTAAACAAAAAAAAGTACAATAGTAAAAAAGCATATTTCCTATTTCTTAATGCATTCATGTGAGGGAGACAAGTTTGGATCTTCATCTGACAAGAAATTTATTTCGTCATCCTGATTGAAATCAATTTGATCTTGAGATTCTTCAACCATGTGATACCACAAATGTTGGGTAGGATCATGTTTATCTTTATTTGACATTATTGGTTGTGCTCCATGCCTATCTCCAAGTTGTCTGAACTAATTGGCTTGCCATTCTTTTTTATCTTGTTCAATTTTCCTACAGTACTCAGGAGGAAAAGTGGATTATGGAGCATATTCTTCTAGTGGTGGTCAAAGTTCTATGGGAATAATTCCATTTTTCTGGCTCATAAAATACTCAATACTCTTTTGGATGATCAAACAGGTCTTTGTAAAGAGAAAAATACTGAGATTTGTATACTGAGATTTGAGGAACAACTGATAAATAGGTTTCTAAACTATGGAGTGTTCTTGTTTCAAAATGGCGATGAAGGATTACAATAGTTATTAGTTTAAAAGATTGATTCATTGGGGACTGAAAAACTTTTATATTGAGTAAGTCATCACATTGATCAAAAGATTGGAACCATGTCAAAAAGGTGACTAAATGAGGGTTCGTTTCAAGATATTTTTAAGATAAATAATATACTTAAAAAACTCAAAATTTTTGATTTTCATACCAATATGATACATATGACAAAAATACCAAAGAAAGTAAAGAAATTCTTTAGGCCAGGTCCAATATGAGTCAACAGTAAAGTCCATGAAAGCATAAGGCCTAAGAAAAGGGTAATTAGGATGGATGGTAAGTTCTTTGATAAACCTATATCCATATTTTTTGATGAGGAGGGATTGGTATTCCAAAAACTGAGTTTTTGCCAATGCGTCGAGTGCTTGTTGGGAGATATTTATTTTAACTTTTGGTGGAAGACTTTCATAAGAAAAGGGTAAAGGTGATGAGAAAGATGAGGATGCCATGAAGACTAGAGGAATAACCCCAAAGGGATTTACAATTGAACATGAGATTTCTTGAGATCTAGAAAGCAAATCTGGAATCAAATTATGATCTCCTTTAATATGTTCAACATCAAATTTATACTTACTGAACCATTCTTTCCATTGAAGAAGTTATGGATGAGGGAGAATCTTTTCTTTGAAGTTCAACATTTTTGGAAAGGACAAACAATCCATAATAACAGTGAAATTGTGACCAATCAAATGAAATTCAAATTTTTTTTATTGCATTTTTTACTGCCAGGATTTCTTTGAATATGGAATGATAATGACATTCAGAATCTTTGAATTTTCCACTGCTATATGCACATATTTGTCTTTTTTCCATTTCTTTTTCAAGGAGAATAGCACCCCAGTAATTATCACTAACATCAGTATGAAGAAATCTTTTTCCTTCTGAAAGAATATGAAGTGGTGGCAAATTTTACAACTCCTTTTTCAAAAGTTGAACAGTTATTGTCTGTTTTTCTGTACAAGGTAGAGAATTTTTTTTAGCATCTTTTTGAGTGGATTTACTTTTTCAGTGAAGTGGGAAACAAAGTCTCTTAGATAGTAGGTTATTCTAAGAAAATGTTGTATTTGCTTATGTGTAAGATTCTCATATGGAAATTTCAATAATTCTGAGGCAATATGTGGGCGAGGATGATATTATCCAGCTTTGAAAATCATTCCAAGAAAAGTTATTTCATCTCTGACCAAATGCATCTTTGAAGCTGACATTATTACACCATATTGTTTTGTCAAGGACAAAAATTGTGAGAGCAGTTGTTGATGGGATTAGGAATTTGAAGAGAAAAGTTAGATATCATCAATGTAAATCAATGAGTTGTACATGAGTGGCTCATAAATTTTTACCATTGCTTTTTGAAAAAGAGATGGAGCAACTTTCAAACCGAAAGGCATCACTATCCATTGATAGTGATGATTAGGAATGCAAAAAGCTGTATTGTACCTATCCTCTGGATGAATGCCAAGTTGCCAAAATCCTACCTTGAGATCAAATTTTGAAAAAATATTTGCTAAGGACAAATGAGTAAACAGTGAAGAGATTTTTAGTAATGGAAATTTATCATCTTTAAAAAAATGATTTAAAGGTTGATAATCAATGATTAATCTCTTTTTTCCCTGAATTTGTTCATATCGTTTATTCACATAGAATGCTTGGCATCCCAGTCTGACTTATTGTTTTAATGAGATCTTGTGATCAACTAAGAACATTCTTCTATTGCTAAAGAAAGATCTGAAGGAGACATTCCTGGATGAGTTGCTTTGGTCGGGTTAATGTCCTTATGTTGTTTAAAAGCAAGGGAAATGAAAAAGGCTGGGGTTTTCCATAAAGAATGAGAAGTTTTTGATTAAAATTCGATATGAGAATCATCACAACAAAATTTTATCAATTCGTCTCGAATGGCTTCATATGCAATGGTTGAAGAGGGTTGTTGGAGGAACAACTAAGGAATTATGGTAAAGGGTTGAAAGTATTTTTTGAATTTGATTCCATCAGGAAGAATATGCAAAGTCTTCATTTTTCAAAATATATCAAAACCAAGGACAATATCCTTATATGTAAGACTTAATCCCAAACATTGTTTCCATATTGAACATCCAGGGAAACATTGAATCTTTATTGGACTTTTGGTGATATATTCTGTGAAGAATAATTTTTCCATCTGCAACTTTGAAATATTCCATATGAGGCTTCCAATATTCTTGAAGAAGAATAATTGGATTGAGAATTGTTTTATGAGCACCAGTATCCATAAAAGTAACAACTTTTATTGGTTTAGAATATTTTTCTAGAAACAGATGCACTATCACCAAAGGAACTGGATGATTAGGTTTTATCAAGAAACAATAATAAGAAATAGAATAAATAGGCTTATACAGATCTTAATCTTAAGAAGAATAATTTTGTATTGCAAAAAGACTTTCTGGAGAATCAGTGTCTTCTTCTAAAAATAAAGATTCTAAATCTACATCTTTAAGATCAATTTGAGTAGTCTGTTGAATTCTTTGAATGAGCTTTTGATCTTGACGGGGATGATTAGGAATTTTTTTTGCAAAGTGTCCTTTCTTACTACACAAATAACACTTATTAGATTTCTTTCCCCGGTATCTTCTTCTTCTGAAGAATCGATAACGATTAGAAGAATTTTTTGAAAATCTTCCTTTCTTTCCTTTCATCTTGAAAAAATGTTTCTTCTTTTTGGAAGGACACACACAATCTTTGTTATTGCATTTGATGAATAGATCATGCCTTTGATAAGCTTGTTTAAAGGCTAGATTTTTGTGGTGCTTCAAAGCTTGCTTATTGACCTTATGAGTGTCACAAAGCTTATTGAGAGTGTGCAACATCATTTGATAAATTTTATCGAGGGACAAATCATTCAAATTATGATCTTTGTCTTGAAGAGAATTAAGAATAGCAGCTCCCCAGAATATCTGGAAGAGAATTGACAAAGGCTTACTTCAAATTTGGATTGTTATGACCCTATAATTCATAGAATTTTTTAGACATATTATGAAAGTGTCTATCAAGGTCATGTTTCTTCATGGAACAACATTTCATTTTGAAGAAATCTTTCCTAGAATTTTTCAAATCATCATTCGGTTTCCCGATATACTCCATTCCAATGTAGTAGAGAAATTGAATTTCTCTAGAATTGATTAATTGCCATTTGCACATATCACTCAAATGAAGATACCATTTTTGCAATTTTCCAATAAGTCTATGAATGAAATTTTCAAAGATTGATCTAAGAGTAGCATTTGGCTTAACTAACTGGAACTCTAACCAAGCACAAAATTCTTTCATTCTCTCAACATACCTTGATGGAGGAATATTATCAAAAATAAATCAAGAATTTCCAAAATAAGAAGTTCCTTAATTAGTAGATCTGGTAGAAGAAGGGACTGAATCCATTGGAATTAAATCTCAAGGAGTTGATTATTCATCATTTGTATACTCAGTAACATGAGGTTCTACTGTGTTGAACTGAGTTGACCTTCTATGATGTATGCATGAAGAATTTGTTGGATCATCCATAAATTGAGATGGTTGATTGTCTGAATCAGAATCAAAAGAAAAAGACTCAAAATCTGTTGAAAAATCTTAATATGAAATAGATTGGAGAGTCTGCTATAGGTTTACATTCATTTGAGAAAGGGATTCATTCAAACAAGTATCAAGAAATTCATTGATGGGGTTAATCATAAAATTTAAAGAAGGAAAAGTTATAGTTACATGTCCTTTTTATTTAAGATCAAGCTGAGTTGATGGTTTTGGAGAGGGATGTTGTGGGAAAGAAAGTATGTCACCTATAGATTCATCAGATGAAGAGAGGGTCTTTGCAGGGTAAAAAGGTGATTTGGTATACTTGAATTCAGATTGCTTAGAAAAGGATATTTGCTTAGTTGTTTTGATTTTCTTTTTGAAAATTTCATAAGACTGACCAAACTTTTCTAAATCAGCTTGAGATGGTTGTAGGAACATGAAAGGAGTGAGATGCAAAGAGGAAAAATGATCATTGTGTGTAGACTGTTCTTTCAAACTTTTTTCAAGAGCTTCAATATGATCTCTAAGATTCTTGATTTCTTTTTCTTTCTGGTAAAAAGTATCAGTAAAATATCTTCCTTGAAATTGTTGAGTTAATTCGTACATTCTGACTTCCAACTGAGTTTGTAAGGAGAAGATCAAAGATGGCAAATCTCTTCCTTGACCTGTAACTTTTGTCTCCAGATTATGCATGTGATGAGAAAGATGATCCACTTTGGACTTAATCTTTTTAAGTATATGTTCTGAGCTTGGGAATTCTTTATTTGCCAGTTAAGAACAAATTCAATTGGACTGACAGTGAGTGGCTGCCATTCTGCATTAATTCTTGAAGGATTTTTCACATAAGGTGAAGCTCTGACATTTATTTGTGGATTTGTAGTATTAGCTAAAGAAGGAAATTCTTCTTCATATTTGGTTGAAAATGGATGATACATACAAACAACAGGAGAAAGCAAAGGAAAAGATTCATTTTTAAGAGTCTTTAGAGCTTTTGACTAACAAGGCAAATGAATTTTCTTTGAAGTAGAAGGATGATTTTGAGGCCAATCATCCTTTGATGGAGGAAGGGAAGGACCATTTAACCTGATGGTTGTTAAAGGAGTATATGACACTAGGTAGTCATATCTTTCATAAGGTTGTCCCAAAGTAGAGACAGAATGATCACCATCTTCAAACTTCTTTCTATATATATTTTTAGAACATCTAGTAAGATGTTTATTTTTGCTCTTACTCCTCTTATAGGGATATCCATCTTCTAAGTTAGAAAAATAACAATCATCGCAATCACAATTATCCCAAAAACAATGAGTTTTTTCTTTAAAAGTATAGATTGGGCGTCCATCATTTCCAAATGCTCGAACAAGCACATGATCTTCCTGGAGATAAGAAGTGAATATGAATTGAGTTGGAAACAAAGATAGGGCTAGAGCCAAAGCTGAAAATTGCTTTTTATTAAAGACTATTTCAATAGTCTTATCAAACTTAGAAATAAAAATATGTTGTATGGATTGGATGGGTTGGGTGTTTTCATGAAGCTTCTTATAGTTAGTTACCCAATTTTCTAGTAAAAAGTTTAAGCAAATCTTCTCTAGACAGTTGTCTAGGAATATGAATACAAGTGGGAGTTGAATGTGAGTCTGCTATAATATGAATAGCTTCATTGGGGTGTAGGAGACTGAGATCAAAAGCATGGTTCTGGATTCTATAAATCAACTAGTAATGAATAGTTACTGCAGTAGCATCAACAACTTGAGGAGCACCAATAATATGTGTAATACCCTAGAATTATGTTGCAATTATTTAGCAGTTCTATCAAGTATCGGATCAAAAACACCGACAATAGTTAGGAAATTTAAGAAATTAATACAGTATTAAATTTAAGAGTATTTTTCTCAGTTACATGGATAATGAAAGATTAAGAATAATAATAATTAATTATATGAAGAAAGTATGAAAAAGTATTAAGGATGATGAAAAATCAATAGAATGACAAAATCGTAAATAAGTGAAACTTTAGGGACATTTTGGAAAACCTACTGTCTAGGACCCATAATTATTTCGGAAGCTGTATGATGATAAACTATAGCTAAAAATAAGTTATTTCACTCCCCACTGTGAAATCTAAAAATGAACAGAATTGACAGAATAAGTTACATAAAGTTTTGGGGCAAAAGTAGAAATATTAAAAGTTTTGGGATGGAAAACCTAATTTTCATAATTTTCCACCTATAAAAAAAAGGATATTTAGCCATTTTTACTAACCATTTTCTTTTATCTTTTACCTTCCATGCTTAGGCTGAACCTACCTTCTCCATTTTCCACCAAAATCCAATTCAATTTGTGAAGAAAAACTTAAGAAAACCTGAAATCCAACCTTATTATACCTAATTCCGTCCATTTTTCACCAAGAAAATCAAAGTAAATCAAGAATTCCTTCCCATTGGATTTTAGCCACTTCATCATTAAGAGGTAACTTGATGATTTCTTCAATTGTTTAAGTTAATTAAGTGTTTTAGATGTTGAATTAGATGAGTTTAGCATTATATTGCATCAATTGATTCAAATTGATGGAAATTCTCAAATTCAGACCCTAATTTGAATATGTGAAGAATTAAACCCTAGATTAGTCATCTTTAATGCATAATTAAGTTAGAATATATTTAATTGTTTCCATTGGAAGCTTATTTGATGATAGTTTTGGTGTATAAAACAAGGATGATCAAGATTGCCATTTTTGCCTTCTTTGAAGATTTTAGAGAAAAATAATTTTTCTTAGCAATTGGAAGCTTTAGTTGAGTTTAATATATATCATATTACATTTAGGTGAGTTTAATATACATCATATTATATGCCTAATGTCTTAAATTGAACTTTGGAATCCATTCTTGAAAGGCCATGATTTGGCTGAACTATTATTGGCATATTCCTTTGAATTTTTGCTTTATTTTTCCTTTGAATTCCAAGCCAATTTGTTTCATTGTGTATTGTTATTTGTTGGATATCAATTGCCTATCATATTGCCTACATTGTGAGTTTGTTGTTTGATATTTGGGCAATGTTCATATTGTACCAAAATCTAGCCAAAATGCCTTATGAAAGTTGCACACCAAGTGTTTGACAAAATACCTCAATGAAAATTTCTATAAGCCTAACAAGCCAATGCCATCGACACCAGCGATGTTGGCTAGCCAATTGTACCACCGTAATTGAAATTGAATGACTACCTTGTTATCCAACCTATACTTGATTGCTTTACCAATTGCTATTCTTATAACAACTTCCATTGTTTATATGCTATTGATTGATAATACCGATTTATTGAATTGCAACCTATTTGATCATTGATAAGTTATTTGATTCCTATTGATAATTATTGATTTATTTTCATCCTATTGTTGGATTATATGTTGATTTGACAGAGTTACTGTTGACTCTATAATGATTTTGATGATGTAATTTAAACCAAAACAAAGTGTTAATTACATAATATATTTGAGTTACAAATGATTTTTTAACTTCTGTTTAAGTGTTTGTTTAAAAATAGGGATTCACGCTTATTAATAGGTTTAACGCCCGTGAACATAATCAAATCAAAATATGACATTTACTCAGAAAAGGATCTTCAAGCCCGTGTACATTTCTTCAAGGCCGTGAATGAGTTTCACGACCGTTGCTTGTCAATACGCCCGTGATTGATTTAAGAATGGATTTTGGCTCAAATACATAAAGATTTTTCAAGCCCATAAAAAATTACTAACGCCCGTGAATGACTATCACGCTAGTGATTATTTTTTATGCCCGAAAATGGTTTGAAAATGGCGTAGAAGATTTCAAGGTCGTGAAATTTAGTTCAAGCCTGTGAAAAATCATCTTCACGACCGTGAGTACTTTTCACGCCCATGAATCGGAGGTTATCTGTCAACGTCACATCCAATATGTTTTTAAATATAGCTGTTAGAAAAAGATTTGAAGGAAAATCTTGCATTTAATGCAATCAGAATGGTCACATTTAATCACCATTCATTGAAGACTATAAATACATGAAGATTTGAAGTTCAAACAATAGTAAAAGCACATATATTAAGAGAAATCAAATTCTTGTAGTTCATACTTTGTTTTTCAAATTTTTGAACTCTTTGAGCTTTATTTTTTTATTCTTAGAGTTTTTACTAGCTTTTGCTAGTCTTAGCTATTTGTACTTCATTGTATATCATTTGAATAGCCTTGTATAAGTTTAGAGATACTTATAAATCTCTATCTTTGTTATTGAGAGTGAAAAATCTGAGTGGTAGCTTAGTGAGTAAAGGGTGAAATCCCTGAAATCTATTGTATTTGATTTGGGTGACGCATCCAGTTCTAGTGGAACCTCAATATCGGGTTGATATTGAGAGAAGTGGACGTAGGAGAAGGAATTTGGCTCTGAACCACTATAAATTGACTGAGATTTCTTAACCTTTCTTCTTTATTATTACTTGCCATTTAAAATTAATTTACCTATTGCATATTAGTTGTGTATTCTCTTCAAGATTTTTTAAACTCCTATTCACCCCCCTCTAGAAGTATTGCAAAATTAGTATTCACAATTGGTATCAGAGCTTGTGCTTTAGTTTATATAAAATCAAACGATTTTTAGAGCTTACGATCTTGTTTCTATAGCAGCTAATACAACATTTAAGGAAGTCCAATGCAACACTAGAGCACCTTTATTCAAATGAGTAAACTATAATTTATGGAAGGTGAGGATGAGAATCCACATTCGATCCAAAAGACATAAACTTTGGGAAGCTATTGAAAATGGACCTTTCATCCCAATGAGAGATGATTCAGTCCATCCAAAAAGTCCAGCAGAACACACAAGTGAAGACAAGAAGAAAATGGCTTACAATGACAAAGCCATGGATCTATTATTCTGTGCACTTGATGCTACAAAATTTAATAGAGTATCAGCTTGTAAAACAATAAGAGAAATCTAGAATATACTTAAAGTCACTTACGAAGGGACAAATCAAGTCAAAGATACAAAAGTTAACATGCTTCTCATCGAATTTGAAAATTTCAAAATGAAGAATGATGAGAAGATTGCTGAAATATATAAGAGATTCACAACTATTGTGAATGACTTGAAGGGACTAGATAAAGCATTCACTCAAAAAGAATTAATTACCAAGCTTTTGAGGTCTCTACTGATAAGGTTCGATTCTAAGGTAGACGCAATTGAAAAATCAAAGAATGTGAATTATTTGACACTTGAAGACTTGGTTTGTAATCTTATGAAATTTGAATTAAAGCTTCAAAATAGAGAAGCCTTAAGAGAAGAAGAAGATAAGCCCACAAAGAAAGAGAGAAATTACTTTAAAATCAACACTAGAGAAGAGTGAAGATACTTCTAGTGATGAAGATGAAGACATTGCAATGTTAACAAGAAAATTTGAAAAATTCCTTTCCAAGAAGAGATTTAAGAGGAGAAGCTTCAAAGAAAGAATCATGAAAGGAGAAGACAATAAAGGAGAAATAATTTGTTTTGAATGCAGAAAATCAGGACACATCAAAACCGATTGTCCAAACCTCAAAGACAAGAAGAAGAAGGAAAAGAGGTCAATGAAATTTAAGAAGAAAAACAAAGCATATACTACTTGGAGTGAAAGTGATACATCTAGAGATGAAGAGTCAACCGAAGAAGAAGAAGAAGAAGAAAAAGTGAACTTATGTTTCATGGCTATGGAAGATGAAACAATTAAAGATGAAGAACTCCTTGAGGTAAGCCCTGAATCTTTTACTTTTCATGAGTTAAAAAATGCTTTTGATGAACTTATGGAAGTTTTTTGCTGATTTCTAAAGAAAACAAAGTTTTGAAGAAAAACTTATGTAAATTGAGACTTGAACATGAGAAAACCATTGATAAAGTTGTTGTTGAGAAGGAAGAAGAACTCTCAACTCTAATCATCAAGTTACAAAATAATTTTTCAAAACTCTTAAGTAAGAATGAGAAAATTAAGAGAGAATTAAAAGACTCTAATCAACTTTTAAATAAGTTCACACTTGGGAGCAAGACTCTTGAAAACATCATTAACTCACAAAGAGCATTTTATGATAAAGCTGGATTAGGATACAATACTAGTCTTAAAGTCAAGAAAGTAAATACCTTCTTTGAAAAAAGAGTGTTAGATCCTAAAAGGATGGTCAAGTGTACTAATTGCAAATATTTTGGCCACACTACACAAAGATGTCCTATTAAATATAAGAGACCTTACTTTATCAAGAAGGTATGGATTCCAAAAAGATCAATCCGAATTGATAAAGATGTAAGGATTGTTAAATATGATAAAATGTATGGACCCAAAAGGACTTGGGTACCAAAGAAAGGATGAATCATACATTGTGTTGTAGGTGCAAATAATAAAGAAAGATAAATAGATCATGGATAGTGGTTGTTTATGATATATGACCGGAGACAAATCGAAATTCAAGGAACTCAGCTTCAAAAGTGGAAATGTCAGTTTTGGTGACAACTACAAAGGCAAAATTATTGGTATCGACTCTGTGAACACTCATTTTTACACCCCTCGGACTCGCATCGACCAGAACGACACTCTCCGGAACCAAACCCGCACTCGGACGGACTCGGAATGGCCTCAGAGAGAGCGAAGTTGGGCCACTGGTGCCGCCCTCTAGTCTTGGCATTGCCGCCAGCCACCCCCTCTGGGCGGCAACCGCTAAGCCCAAGGGCGACAGTGTGGGTCCTTGCCGCCGCTGCCGCCCTCCTTCAGGTCCTGTGCCGCCAGGGCATTATGGCGGCGCCACCACCCCCTTTTGGCGGCAGTGCCTTCTCTTGCCGGAGGCAGCGACGATCTACATCCGATTTTCTCCGAATCCCACATCAAAAATTGATGGGATTCGACCCCCAGGGCTCTTATTATAAGTAGAGAGCCTCCCCCCACCTTCAAAAAAAAACAACGAAGAAATAACAGCTAGTGCCAAGACTAGCAAAAAGCAAGGAAAAAAGACAAGAAATCATTTTCGTCACTAGATTTCGTCTTTTTTCCTCTCCAAGTGATATTTTCTTCTTCTTTAGCTCTCTTTTGATTTAAAAAAGTTGCTATTAGGGGCGTATTGAGCCTCCCAATTGAATCTTTCCTTGAAGCAAGGTCCCTCTGCCGATTCGCTTTCTTAAGAGTTAAGAAGGCATCTAGACCAATTTCCTCGGGCGTCATCCGATCCAAGGTGGAACTCCGTTCCGGAAGAGCAGTCCGTCCGCCAGCATCCCTAAAAGCTAGGGCAAAGGTACGTTTTCCTAACTCATCTTCTTTATCTTGGTAAAGCATTAAAATAAAGAATCAAAAAATGATAAATTGGGCATAAAATCAACCCTTCTTCACGAGAAGGAAGAACTGCGTGGGTATTGATTCCCATTCGAGGGGATATGCAGGCAAGCTGTATGAAAGCTTCAAATTCAAAAAACAACAAAACCATCTCTTTTCTTTTGATTATTTGTTTAACTTTATTTGTTATATATATTATTTAGGGAATGTGTGATCAACCTAGAACCCATAAGGGCTAGAGTTTATATCCCCTATTTTTGAGGTTTTTAAGATGTAATAATTCGCTTTTATCACTTTCTTTTAATTGCTTTACTTGATTATATTGTTTATCCATTTAATTACTTATTCATGCATTTTATATGTCATTCTTTAATTGTTCATGAAAATCATTTTAAATCAAGGTTAAAATTGAAAGCCAAGTTTAACAGAAAACCTAGTCCCCGAATCCTCTTTGGTTTTCGAGGACTAGTGCACTTTTTTCTTTGGGATAAAATTGGAGTCAAAATGTGTTTTTACCTTAAATTTTTTCAACAAAAATAACTTAAGGTGACGACTTCAAAATATCAAAATCGTTTTCAAATAAAAGGCGCTAAGCTCGTCTCCTCCGTGAGAAATTGCCCCTATATGAGCACTCCGATGCCCTACAATGCTCTTTTTTTCCTTTCGAAAAGGGCGGGCCCGGACGGAGCGGCGCTCGGGCAAGGTCTCACATAAAGTTGTTATAGGTGAAAGTGAGATTGTAACTAAAAAGCCTGATGATACTAATCTGTGGCACAATAGGTTAGGACATATAAGCAATCAAGGTCTTCTAGAGCTCTCCAAAGAAGGTATTCTTAATAAAGTAAGAATTATTAACCTTGAATTTTGTGAGAACTATGTGTTAGGTAAATCACATAGACTTAGTTTTAACATTGGTACACACAAATCACAATCTGTGTTAGCTTATGTGCACTCAGACTTGTGGGGTTCTCTCTTTGTTCTAAGATCTCTTTCTTGCTACCATTATTTCATGTCTGTTGTGGATGATTTTTCTAGGAAAGTATGGGTTTATTTTCAAAGATCAGGTCATTGACAACTTTAAAACATGGAAATCTATCAAACTAATAAACTGTTAGAGGTTTTAAGAACAAATAATGGCTTAGATTTTTGTCATAAATAGTTTACTCAATTTTGTAATGAATTTGGTATTAAAAGACATAGAACTTATAGGCATACACCTCAACAAAATAGGATGGCAGAAAGAATGAATAGAACTTTGTTAAATATGGTGAGATGCATGTTAGTGGAATCAACTTTGCTTAAATCCTTTTGGGCAGAGGCTGTGTTAACAGCCTGTCATGTTGTTAATAGGTGTCCATCCACTGCCATAGGACTTAAAACCCCTATGGAGTTGTGGAATGGAAAACCACCAAATTTGTCCTATCTTAGAACTTTTGGCTGTATTGTTTATGTATATGCAAACCAAGGAAAACTAAATCTTAGAGCACTCAAGGGTGTTTTCACAGGATATCCCATAGGTGTTAAGGGGTATAAGGTTTGGTTAATTGATGAGAAGAAATGTTTAATAAGTAGGGATGTTGTCATTAATGAAAAACAGTTTTATAAATCCTTACTTAAAGAAATTAATAAACCTGAAACAGTAGATAGAGTTCGGTTTGAGATGGAGACATTTAATGACTACATTTTTTCAAGTGAGATGCATGAAAATCAAACTGAATATGCTGAAACTGAATTATCAAACCTTAATGATAGTTCTGAACTTGAGACTAGCAATACTCAACTTGCTGAAACTTATGAAGACAATGAAGTTTTATATGAATACTTATTGTCTAGGGATAAAGTTAGGAGGGTAATTAAGCCATCTTTTAGATTTGCACATGCTGATATAGTTGCACATGCACTACATATAGGTGATGTACTTGAACATGATGAACCTATTAACTATAAAGAAGCTGTGAAATCTAAATATGAAATAGAATGGGTTAATACAATGAAAGATGAAATCTCCTCCTTGATAAAAAACCAAACTTGGACTTTGGTTGATAGATCTAAAGACCATAAAGTTATAGGCTGTAAATGGGTTTTTAAAAGAAAACATGAAATACCTGGGGTAGAAAAGGCAAGATTTAAAGCAAGGGTTGTAGAGGGGATAAACTATCATGAAAATTTCTCTCCTTTGGTGAAACATGTGTTAATTCGTTTCCTTTTTTCTACTGTTGCTATATTTGATCTTGAGCTTGAGCAATTAGATATGAAAACTGCCTTTTTGTATGGTAATCTAGATGAACAGATTTATATAGAGCAACCAGAAGATTTCATTAAATTTGGTTTTGAATCCAAGGTTTATTTGCTTAAAAAAATCTTTATATGTTTTAAAATAGGCATCTAGACAGTGGTATATACGCTTTGATGAATATGTACTTTCATTAGTTTTTTATAGAAATGAATTTGACCACTGTGTGTATTACATGCATCTTAAAGATAACAATTATATGTATCTTCTTATTTATGCGGATGATATGCTAATTGCTACCAAAAGTTCAAGTGAAATCAATAAAATGAAATAAAAAACTGCTTAAAACAGAATTTGAAATGAAATTCTTAGGTTCAGCTAGCAGAATCTTAGGCATGGACATCTATAGAAATAGAAAGAACAAAATTCTATCTCTTTCACAATCTAGCTATTTGAAAAGGGTAGTTAAAAATGTTTGATATGTCTGATTCCAAACCTGTTTTTGTTCCCTTAGGATACCATTTTAGATTGCATGCTATTGAAGGTAAATTGCCTAAAGAAGAAGCTGATTTTATGAGTAAAATTCCTTATGCAAATGCAATTGGTAGCTTAATGTATGCTATGATAAGAATTAGAGCTGATTTAGCTTATATTGTTAGCATGGTAAGTAGGTTCATAGGTAAACTTGGTAAGATGCATTGGAATGCAGTTAAATGGCTTCTTAGATATGTAAATGGTACCTCTGAAATGAGCTTAAACTTTACTGATAATTTTGACTCTATGTTTGAGATTATTGGATATTGTGGTGTTGACTATACAACAGACCTTGACAAAAGAAGGTATATATTTGGATTTGTTTTCACAATTGGAAATAATCTTGTTAACTGGAAATACAATCTGCAACATATTGTAGCCCTATCTATCACAAAGACTGAATATATGGCCTTAACTTAGGCTATTAAAGAAGCTCTTTGGCTTAAAGGAATAACTAAAGAACTTGGATTCAAGGTAAGTATTCCTATCATTTACTGTGATTCATAAAGTGCAATTCATTTATTAAAGAATAGTGCATTTCATAAATGTACTAAACATATAGATGTTAGGTTGCATTTTGTAAGGGATGTTATTACATGTGGCAAGATTAGGATTGAGAAAATTTCTACTAATGCTAATCTTGCTGATATATTTACTAAGACTGTACCTGTTAACAAATTTAAGGAACCTTTAGATTTACTGAAAATAAGAGTTTAAGTTTGATAATTAGTGTAAGGGTCTTCTAATTCTTACTAGTTTGAAGTTGTTCCTGTGTTATAAATACTATTTTTCTAGAGTTTGGTTTTTGTTGCTGGTTTTTTGTTTTGTCTTGTAGGTTGTCATGCCAAGGTGGAGAATTGTCACATGAGTTGCACTTTTGACATGCCAAGAAAGCCAAAATGGTGTGCATCATTAAAAGGCAAATTGAAGATAAGCTCAGGGGCATCTTGGTCATTGTTCACATTATATAAAGCATCTCTAAGCCAACCCTAATTCATTCAGACTTTCTCTTTTTTTTTTTGTATTCTCCATTTCTCTCTGTTTCGTAAAGAGTGTCAGATTTTTAGGGTTCATCTTTCTTGTACTTTCTTGCTGTAATCGAGTCTATAGATTTAGGGATTTTGTTCCTTGGCCTCTGTATTCTTGATAGTTAAGAATTGTTTGTGTGTTTGAGTGACTCGAAGTCTGTAATATGTATTTCATATAGTGAAACTGCTAAGGATCAAGATCTTTGCCATGGATGTAGGGTTTAATCCGAACCATGTAAAATCACTATGTAATCATTTGTGTTTTTTAGGCATTGCATATGTTCTTAAGTGGTTGCTTGCACGATGAGAGAGAATAAGGTTTGAATCGAGACCTTGTAACAATAAAGTTATTAAATCTACTATCCTTTCAATTCCCTACTATTAAAAATGTAGGATTTTTTTTTTTTACGAAATTAGCGAATTCAAGAATTAGGTTTGGATCCTTTAAATCTTGCACAATCATTTAATTTAGAAGTTAATATTGATAAGGTTATTGTAGGATAAGGATATAGTTCAAGTTATTTAGATACACTTGGACTAGTAAACGTTATCATATTATATATTTGTTATCCCATTCTTCCTTGTATTGTCGTTATCCAATTCTAACTTCATAGCTGTATAAAAGTTAATATGTATAAGTGATAATTATTCAAGTTAATGAAAACACAATATTCCATTATGGTATTAGAGCAAACGGTATTTTGACAAGAATAATTCTATTTCTTTTTCTATTTCTATTCCTTCCATTAGTTTGATTTATGGGTATCAGTTTCTACTTGTTTCTTCCATTGGTTTTCAAAATTATCTTCCTCAATAATTTCTCATAGTTGTTTTGGCTATCTTTATAATCCTCTGCTCGTTTATTTTTCTTTCTGTTTTATCTATTTTTGTCTCTATCCTATCTCAAGATGTTTATTGTTCTTGCAACCAATTCTACATCATTTCCATCACCAAATTTGGCTCACCAAATTTTCATAAAATTGAACACCTCAAATTATCTTCTCTAAAAGACACAAATGATTCCATTGTTGACCGGATATAATCTTGTGCACCATATTGATGATTCATAACCCCCTCCTTCTAAAGTATTAGAAAATGGCAGCCCTAACCCAGCCTATATCTCTGGGTATAGGGAGGATCAGGTGGTTCTTAGTTAGATTATAACTTCTCTCTCTGAATCGCTACTACCACATGTAGTAGGTCTCGCTACTGCTAAGGATTAAAATTAACAACAATTTATGTTTTTAGTTCAAGAACACAGATTTGTCACCTCAAAGGCAAGTTCCATCGCCTTGAACAAGGGGCGATTCCATTCCTGTCTATATGGATTGAGCTAAGCAAATAGTGGACCAATTGGCTGCTTTGCAAAGTCCTGTTATTAAAGATGACATAGTTGGTGCTATCATTAATGGTCTTGGTCCATAATTTCATCCTATTATTCGTTCATTAGAAGCTACATTACAGCCAGTTACTTATAATGATTTCTATGGATTGCTTCATAGTAAGGAACAACAACTATTGCTTGATTCTACACTCACTGATCGGTTCACACCAATGGCTCATTACAAATCTGCCCGCTCCTAAAAACACAATGATCGTTATTTTGGTCATGGTCAACAGCCCGCTAGTTATTCTTAAGGAGGAAGAGTATACTCTTGAGGAGGGCAGTCAAATTATGGTTGAGGGATTGGTGGTCGGTTTACACAATTTGCTCATGGAAATTTTAATGGAAATCTCTCCAATTCAAGTATAGTTTCTGGTTCTCTCTCTCCTACTATTCAATGCCATAATTGTCAAGGCTCTTGTCATATTGCAAAAACATGTTTAAGTCCAAAACAACCTCCATCAAGCCATTCCAAACCTACATCTCATATTGCCTATACTTCCCCTGTTAATTCTTAAAATTGGATTGTGGACTTGTTAACACATGATTTTGCTCCTCAGCGTGTATATCTAGACTTTCGCATACTTTAAAGCAAGCATTAGATCATTGGCGGAGTAACCATGCCTTCCTAGAACCTTCAGAGCACCCTTGGGGCATAGTCAGACTCATGCTAGACGAAACAACACCCAACACAGACTCGTACAGGACCATTCGACGGAGCAACCAGGCATACCTGAACCTTCGGAGTACCATCAGGATATAGTCGGGCTCATATTTGATCGAATGGGACCTGCTGGAGGCTTAGGGAAGCACCAAAAGGACCTAGAGCACTAAAAGCCAATGGTTGCCACCAACAATGCTTGGCGTTCTCACCAGTAATGCTTGGTGTTTCAGCCAAGCACATTGGTGGCAGCCACCAGTGGTGATCCGCCAGCCTTACTGGTGGCATCTGTTAGACACCCTAGCAGATTCACCAGATTTGGCCTGATTCCAAAAGACCAAAATGTCCTCCAGATCTTTATAAATAGCCCTCCACCCTCATTTGAAACCATGAACACCTTGCTTACTACCTTTCTTAAAAGATAAAATGACACCTTCCGAATTGCTTTAGAGGCCTAATAGAACATATTTGCTGAAACCCTAAATAGACAACACCTATCCATTATCTAAGAAGTTAAAGGGATGCTTGAACAAATCGACACTCCTCCACCTCCTCAAAATCTCAACCCATCCATTTAAGCTCCTCCTATTGTTGACCTGACTAATAATGAAAAAGCCCTTAAAAATGTCCTTATCGATTTCACTGCTCACACCACACCAACATCATTTCCGAATCTTTTTCATGGAGGAGATGAACCTGCTACAATTGAGACATGAAAACTTTTGAAAAAATTTAAGGCCATAGAGAGGACCTTCAAAAACCTTAAGAGAGATATAACGATATGATAGACGTGGACTCTTTACAAGTTTAAGATGTCTGAAATGGACTGATTTAATGATACCACTTGCCCTAAGACCCACTTGAAAATGTATATAGGGGCAATGACTTCTCTAGGGGTTGATAATGAGCTCCTTGCTCAATTGTTTCATCAACCTTGACTGATGCTACTATAAGGTGATTTGTGGACTTTGACATGAACTTCAAAAAGACTTGGGATGATATATGCAATGCATTTGTTAAGTAGTATCACTAAAACATTGAAATGGATATCATTCGAAGGGATTTGGAAACCACCAAATAACATCAGAAGGAGTCTTTCTCCATTTTCTTGACTAGATGGAGAGCAAAAGCTGCTCAAATGGTGAACATGCCTACTGAGTAGGAGCAGATGGATATCATTGTCAATAATCTTCTTCCTATTTACCAAACACATCTCTTAACACAATACTTGCCCAACTTCAAGGCCCTTGTTGCCACAGCTTCCAAAATAGATAATCTAACCTAGAATGGGCAAATCAAGGATGAGTCCTCTAGCTCCTAATACAGAAGCAACACCAACTACACCCCAAGCACCAATAACTCCACTTATAAAAAAAGTAGAGAAATAACAGACATTTCTAACCACCGACCCCTGAAATTGGATGGGAGGTCCTTTACTGATGTGGACCTACCTTTGAGCATGGTATACAAGAAGGTTTTGGAGTAGACTCTGATCAAAACTTTAGAGCCTAAGGTATCCTAAAATCCTTTACCAAAATATTGGAACGAGTGCTAATATTTTGAGTACCACCAAAGCATCCGTTATAAAATAGACACATGTAAGATTTTGAAACATGGATCTAAGATTTGAAGGATAGCGGGGATATTCTTCCTCTAAGGCCAAGATAAGGTTTATCGGCCTAACCCCTCACCTCAACAACCAAGACTAGCTCAAGCCTAGCTAGCGTAGTTTTTTGATGAGTTCAAGCTCAGCTAATCTGACCTGTCTAAGATTAAGTCCAAGTCCATTGAGTCCTTTCTTTTCCTCTTTCAGTCTATAACCAACCATCATAGTCCTCATTGTTAGTTTTGTATGTAATTATGAATGATGATTAATGAAATTTTAAGTTCTTACATGCTCATATTCTTCTTCCTTCATTTTGGTTGTTTCATATCCAATTTGATTCGAATGCCAAAAGAGAGAGAGAGAGAGAGAGAGAGAGAGAGAGAGAAGAAAGAAAAGCTAGAGTAAAAGAAAATAGATAGCCGAGTTGAAAACTTGAAAGGGCTGCTCGGTCAAAATTAGGATTTCAAAGTCAAATGGCACCATTCAAACATTTATATCCATAAAAGGAAGAAATTCTAGCTTGTCCAAATGCAAAGAGTTCAAACACAATAGTCTCGAGTCTATTACAAAGTCATCTCTTGAGCCAGTCATTTATAATCATTATCCTTTGTGTCAAAAGTTTCTTCAGGAGTTAGAAAAGCTTTTAAGTCAATGTCTATTCTGTCAAATTAATTACATCCAACATGTTTCAGTAGCATGTAACTTGTGTTAGTCATACCGTCTCTTTGCTAAAGCAGTTATATGGTTAAACTACCCTTATACCTCATGTAGAGGCACGTTTCTAAAGAGCTTTATCCTTAAAATCGTTGCTTGGTCAAAACAGCTAAGTAAGTCAAATCCATCGTCTGTTACAAGTTATCCAAGGTCTTCATTCCTTAATTCAAATTGTCCAAACACCAAATTAAGGAGTCTTTCAAATCATTGACCAAAGTGTTAGCCCCACCAGGTCTAAAACCTTCGAAACACCACCCTAAAAGTCTAATCAGTCTTTGACAAGTAGAAATAGTTATGTTTATCTTCTTCACAAATCATGACACAATAACAAACTCGTAAAACCTCCTGAAATCACACCATGTTCTCTATATGAAGAGTAATAGGGAGATAGTTCAGAAAGTCGATAAGTCTACTATTACTCTAAAGCAAATTGAGGTCCACCTATAAAGGAATCAAAATGACTAAAGGAAATCCAGAGTTGTTGGAAAAGCTCAATAAGAATGAACCAACATTACTTGAAGTAGATGCAGAGCCAAACCCGAGAAGGTCATAAGATCAGATTCCAAACATAAAGGAAAATTTAAAAAAAAATCTCGCTAAGTTGAAAACCTGAAAGGGCAGTTTCGTCAAAATTTAAAGCAAGAAAGAAAAAATCATTGAGTTAAAAACCTGAAAGGGTGGCTCTATCAAAAATTAGTTCAAGCAGAAAAAAGCAGAATAGACAGAAGCATAAAAAAATAATTATCCATGGGGATAATCATTCTGACCGAGCCAACTGATTAAAGCCACTTAGCCCTACAACAACTGTCCAAACTTTGCAAGGTCACAACCCAAAATGATACCAACAAACTCCAGGCCAAATATGATCATAGCCTTACCTAGGTCACCTGAACCAATTTCATAGGATAAACAAAGCGTCATGCCAAATCCGACAATAGCTGACCTTAGCCAATCTGACAGGACCAATCATACTCCAAGCCAAATTTGACCATAGCAATTTCTTCATCTGACAGGACTGATCCACTTGAAGGCAAACCGATATTATCCACCCAAGATAAATCCTTAAACCTAAACTGGGCATGGTTAAACTAATATGAAAGCATGACACTCAACAATCCTTCATATTTAATCAGACTTAGTATGGCTTTAATTAGCAACTAATTTGACAGCATTGCCAAAACCTCGTTTTAGCCAAACTAAGACTAGACAAGAAAGTTGAAATCTCTCACCCTCCAAAACCATCAAAGTGATCAAATCACCCTTCCTTTAAATCACCTTCCCTTGAAAAGTGGGATATTATGGGCCTCCTAATGCACAAAATCACATCTCATTGTGTTTCATTGCATAACATTAATTTGAATGAACTTGCATATTTTCTGCATAAATCATTCAGATTCGCACTAAACATGTGCATCTCATTTGACAGGGGGGGTTTAGCATTAGATCATCTCAAAAGATAGCATCATGTATGCACCACATTCATGACATCCATAAATGTATAACAATATACATCATCATGCATAAGTTTGGAACTAACAAGTGACATGAAGAGTAAGAAATAAAAGCTAATGGTTCCTCAGATAACACAGACAAGTATCTTCCAACCAGCAAAGTCGTTTCTCTTGAATATCTATATGAAGTCAGCTTTATGAGTCATCTGGTAAGTATGACAGACTTAATATGTAAAAGACTATATAAACGGAGAAAAAAAATCAAAACCATTATCAAGAAAGGTATGACTTCTTGAGTTCAAAATATTTTTGATCGCATCGCATTGAAACCTTTTAAAAAATCCCTGGCAAAGATGTCATTTTTTCAAAATCTTGGCAATGGTGTTACCTTTTCTTTTCAAAATCCTGACAACGGTGCCACCTTTTCAAAATTCATGGCAATGGTGCCACCTTTTAAAAAATCCTAGCAACGGTGCCACCTTTTCAAAAATCCCTGAAAAGGTGCCATCTTTTCAAAACTTCCTAGTAATAGTACCACTTTTTCAAAATGCTGACAATGGTGATACCTTTTCAAAAATCACTGGCAATGGTGCCACATTCCAAAATCCTGGCCATGGTGCCACCTTTTCAAAATTCCATGGTAACGGTGCCACCTTTTGAAAAATCCTAGCAATGATGTCACCTTTTCAAAATTCCCTAGCAATGGTGCCACCTTTCCAAAATTCCATGGCAATAGAGCCATTTTTTCACAAAACCCTGGCAATGGTGCCACCTTTCTAAAACTCTCTGGCAACAGTGCAACCTTTTCAAAAATCCCTAGCAATGATGTCACCTTTTCAAGAATCTTGGTAATGGTGCCACCTTTTCAAAAATCCCTGGCAATTGTGCCACTTTTTCAAAAATCCTTGGCAACGGTGCTAATTTTTCAAAAATACCTGGCAACAGTGCCATTTTTTCGAAATCCTGGCAATGATGCCACCTTTACAACACTCCATGGCAATGGTGCCTGATATAATGCAAAATAGCATAGGTTTTTAGGTATTTATTTATGTGTGTTTTGTATGATTGCATGTGTATTTTTATTAAGTAATGTTGGAAATTGGTATGTTTGATGTTTTCTTGAGTTTTGTAGGTGTTTTGAGATAATTTGGGTAAAATGAAGAAAGCAAGGAATGGTTCAAGCAAAAAAATGGGAAAATTCCAAGGCTTGCCGACTTGTGCCAAAGCGTGCCGAGTCATGACAGAAAGATGGCATGCCGACTCGTGCCATGGCATGTGTCGTGACAGAAACTGCCCGTGTCGAGTCATTTAGTCTGTGTCGAGTAATTACAACACCCTTTCACCATGCCTTTTCACTTTCATCCCTTTTTGGAAGAGACACGAATTGGGTCATTTAGGGTCCTATAAAATCATGTATTTAATTCTGTTTTAGGACATAGAGGAGATAGTTTTTTTAGATAGTTTAAATAGTTTTTATTTTGCTTTGAGTTTAGTTATTTGAATTGCAATGAAGTTTTAATTTTATCTATTATCTTTTCTATACGCATTGAAAGATTTAATTTCAATTGAGTTCTTAATTTTGTTGTGTATGTTTGATCACCATATATAACTTGTTAATCAATTTATTCACAACGAGAGTTGGGATAATTTGGTGGAAATGCAATTGAAGTTACTTAGGAGATAGGAAAGTACTTGGAGACAAGCAATCTTCCTTAATCGGTTAAAGAAATGGCATAGAACTTGATGATTTTGTTCTGGAACTTGATGATTTTGTTCTATCTCTATAATGACATGAGAATGCTTATAGACTCTAGATCAAAATACTTTTAATTGATAATGAGAATTGCTTTTAAAAACATTAGGTCATTTTCTCCAATCTTTGCATGTATATAACTT
>CANXYC010004793.1:0-20298 GCA_948193065.1 Aleurites moluccanus | reverse complement strand
AGTTCAGTTCTACAGTTTCTTAATTCCCCACCATAGATATCATATGAACTTTATTCTTATTTTTAACAAAATCCAGCTCTTATAAATTCTAACCATTTAAAATATTGTTTTGGCCATTCAAATATCTTTTGTAAATAGGAAATTTTATTTAGGGATAAAAAAATAAAAATTTTATTTAATAAAAAAGAATAAATTAATGAGAATAAAAAGAAAAGTGCATAGGTAGAAACAGAGCAGAAAGTGATGGAACGAAAATAAACAACTATATTTAATTTAATTTAATTAATTAATTTAATTTAATTTAATGAAACAGAGAGTCCACTTAGGAAAGTTTCATATTTTTTTAAGTTATTTTTTTTTTTTTGTTTTTGTTGAATTTTTGTTTTTTTTGTTTTTGATCCTTCTAACCTCTCTAGCCTTCTGCACCGCCACCACCGCTATTTTTTCGCTGGACCAATACTACAACGATAACAAGGAAGTCTCGCCATAATTGCCTTTGGTAATACTTTGAATTTATTGAATCTTTGTATGTTATTTTCATGGAAATAGCTAAGTGAATCTTTTCAGTTTTGCTCTTGGGTAAGTTGAGTTTTCAATACTTGAATATTTTGAATATGAGTTAATTATGCCTCTAAATCAGTTGGTATCTTGGAAAATACAGTCTTTGTATGTTTTGCTTTCTATAAGAAACATATAACTATTGAATATGTATCACTATTTTTGTTTTTTAGGAGTAATTTAGCTTTGTTCAGTAACAAGATCCTCTACCTAATTGATTCAAGTTCATATCCTGTAGGTGACGGAATGTACTCGTATGATACTACATCCCAATTGCAATTTCTTTTCAGGTAATTATTGCAACACTTATTTCTTTTCTGTTGAATGTATATTGGTCTTGAGACTATTTAATATATGGGGATACAATAAAAAATAATAATATGACTTGAAGTGTTGTATGTTTTTATTTGGTTTTTCCATTAGACTTCAGCCTTCAGGTCTTTTACTCGTATTTATTATTATCTAATCTAGTAAATATTTTTTAAATGCTAATTTCAAATTTCAAAATGGAAATTTTATGAGCATTAGTATTTTATTTAAAATAATCAAAGTCAATAATATTTATAGATATTTATTTATTTTTCTACTTGTTCATAAATTATATATTCATTGTTTGGTTCATTTTATTTTCAGATGATTCAGTTTGATTATCTTGCGAATATTTGAAACTTTTTGTTATCTTTTATTAGTCACTAATTATAAACATTCAAATTTGTAAAATGACCATTATTTAATTCTATGTTTGAATATTAACATTGTTCAATGTTATATATGATGATTTTAGTGCATTTTGATAATTTAAATTATATATATATAAAAAAATATGCCAATTTTTTTTTTTCTTGTTTATACATTTTTCGGCGCTTTGGAGCGCTGCCAAATTTAATTATAGGATATAAAAATCGATAATTTGCTGGCACTTAAAAACGCCCTAGAAACTACTAATCTTCCCGGCGCTTCATAACCGCACCAAAAGCTTCTACCTTTTACCGGCGCTTCAGAAGCGCCGCAAAATCTCCTATTTTTACTGTCGCTCCAAAGCACTGGGAAAAGACTTTTATTGGTGCTATTATAAAGTATCAACCACGGCGCTTTCTTGATCCTACCCCGGCACTTGGATAAAGTGCCGATATTAACTTCCGCGACACCGTCACCCAGGACGGTTTGTAAAACGCCGGGGTAGACATTGCTGGCGCTTTAAAGCCCTGAAAAAGCATATTAAAAACACCGGGAAAGGCTTTGTCTGTTGTAGTGATTTAACAAAATTTTTAGATACAACTATTAATTTTTTTGATTCTTAACAGCTGTATCAGACTCGTTTGATTATTTTTTTAGTAATAATTATTAGTTGTTAGTTAATTATTGAGAAGTTAAATAATTATTTATAAAAAGTATTATTTCAAGTTTTTTTAAATAATTTTTATTTATTTAAATAAAAAATTAAATTATTTTATTAAAAATAATATTTAAATAAAAAATAAATATTTATATTTATAATAATAACAATTAATAATAATTTTATCAAATAACTTAATATCAAGTAATTTTAAGCTAACGTTATATTAAAAAAATATGTGTGACAATGAATGTTAATAAAGGAACAAACATTATGCAAAAAATAAATATCGCTAGTTTAACATTAGCCCTGAGCTTGTAGTCTTATACGACACATGAAATAGTTATGTTAATGTCTGCGACATCCACACAAGCTTCTCTGCAGCAAAAATTTAAATTTGAAAAGCCAGCAAACCAGCCCATATCTCAAAAAACCTGAGCATATTCATACATATGTATTTTATTTAAATAATAATATAATAATATTATGTGTATTTTATATTAATTTTCCAATAACTGCAATTAATTAGTACGACCTATAGCTATGGCTTTGGAGTCTTTCATCTTTGACTCAGTCAAACTAAGGTGAGAATTTTTTAAAACAAAAAACAAAAAGCAGAGAATTTAGTTTGAATTCTTGTGCTTGAGGTCTTTGCTTAACTTATTGCCGAGTTTGGGATTCTATGGCGTGTTGACTGCGCTAACAAGCTCCAAATATTTCACTGTGGAGTTAAAGAAAGGTTTTTGTTTGTTTGTTTGTTTGTTTGTGTTTTAATCAAGCCTACAGAAACATATTATAAAAATATTGTATTATTATTATTATTTTAAAATTAGTTGCCCCAGTTTTTTTCCAAAAAAAAGAAATAATAATAATAAATAATTATATGACATTATAATTCAATATTAATTCACCCGTTACATTATAATTTATAACTTATCTGAATGGATATAAGATTTAAAATTATCAGAACTTGAATAACCTAGATCCCAAATGACATAAGTCTGTTGGTTAACTTGTCCAACCCAATGACTCAATCCACATGTGACTCATTTGATCCAATCTGAAATATAATTCGTTAACAAAATTCATATTTTTTTCTAACAAAAAGAAAATTTTGTGATACTAAAATTCCAACATCTTAGTTTCTATCCTCTAATTATATTTAAATTTATAACTATTAATATTATTTAGGGAAATGGTTAACAAATCAAAGATATCAATACATCCACATTCATCTTATCTAAATAGAACTGATTTCATTGTTCAACTTAATAACGGATAATCCTGTTATATAATAATTTTAAATAAAAAATAAAAATTATTTCAAGATCAATTAATATAATGTGTATAGATCCGATTTTAATCATATATCCAAATTATATAATATCTTTAAGTGAAATATATGTGTTTGAGTCATTCATTAACCCTTAAAATAAAATCTTTAAAAATGGATAAAATAAATTTCTAGACCAAATATTTAATGTATGATATTAAAAATAATATATATATATATTCATTAAAGGTTTAGACAATCACAAACAATTCCGTAAGAAATAAATAAATCTTATATAGGGTTAAATATAATTTTCACTCTGTTAAATGATTCAATATATTAATTTTTTTTTTGATATTTCAAAAATACACTAACTTATCTCTAACAAATGTCCTGTTATACTACTAAATCTTTTCGTATGATTTTTCCTATATTTTCCATCAGTCAAGCTTAAATTAGTCAACAAGAATAATTTAGAGACATAAATGCTCTTTAATTTTAGTGAGTTTTGAATTTAATGGATTATTGCCAATTTGCCATGTTGTTGCTTCTTCTTCTTGATATTTCATGTTATCCATCGCCTTCCTCTCTCTCTCTCTCTCTCTCTCTCTCTCTGTCACGTTTCGATTTCAGAAAGCGATGGTTCTAAGATGTGGGAGATGACAGTTGTGATCGGCACCCTAGAATCAAGTATCACATATAATCATTAATTACTATCAATTTATTAATCAATTAATTAGTTACTATTCATTTTGGCATTCTGTAATTCTTACTATAAGTGGCGGTAACAATCATCATCTCATGTCATAATATTAATTATACTCCACATTATGCCATACATACATAAATATAATCTAACTATGTCATTACACAACCCATGGAGCTACTAAAAATATATACATATAAAATACAGTGTTTAAATAATTACATTGCTAATGACAATGTAGAATTCCTCAGGAAGCAATAGTTAGGAATCTGCCTATTTACTCTACACTTGGAAAGGGAAAACAATGAAAGAATGAGTATATAAGATATTTAGTGAATCTAATATGCATCGATCATAAATAAGGACTGAAACATCAATAGATGATAAGCAGATGAACAATAATATTCAATTTGCTCAGGAATGACAAAATACAGTATCAAATTATAGTAGATGACTGTAGAAGTAATAATCAAGTCAATGGAATTATATCACATGGATAAAATAGATAAAGGGTAATTAAACGCATATAACATATATCATCATGTATCAGTAAACATAAAACTGATCAGGTTTTATGGCTAGGGCTATTAACCCTTCCCAGTTAGGGTATCCTTATATAATGTGCACATTACCGACAATATGTACCCACTATCCTGTCGGAGCGGTAGCTCTGTCAAATCACATTTGAGCCATAATAGGTATAGAACAAGTCAATAAATACCATTAAACAACAATGGTATCACCAAGTATCAATAACTCAATATCAATCAATTCAAGTTGCAATAATAAGTAAATATACAATGACAATAGGTTTGACAATTAACAATGGAATGGAACATAGGTTGGTCATACATGAACAAAAGGTTGGCACAATTGGCATGCCAATATCGTTAATGACGATGGCATACAAATGATAGGCCTATAGATAAACAAGTGATAGGCCTATGACAAAATGAACTAGACATTTCATCAAATACTTGGTGTGCAACAAAGGATGAATAATTTGACTATGTTATGGTGCAACATTGACATTGCCCGTACAATCAACAAATAGCTCACAATGTAGGCAACACAATAAATATCAATTTGCCTACATTAAACATAATTAAAGGAATCAAAATGGCATTGAAAATTAAAGGAAAATATGACAAAAATTCAAAGGCACCATGCCTAATGGCATTCGGCCAAAATGGTGATTCCAAGTTAGGTTTCCATAATTCAATCAAACACATTTGGCATGTCAAATGTGTTTGATTGACATATTAAACTCACTTAGCACTCCAAACAAGCCACCAAAATTGATTTTCCACCACATTTCTTTAAGTAGGCAAAATAGGCAATCTTCCTCAATTTGATTTTCTACATCAAACCAACCATAAATAATCCATCAATTAACTTCAAATTAATATGTTCTAAGCTTAATTAACTTAAATTAACATAAAATCAAATAGCCAAATCATACAACTTAGGTTTAGGGTTTGAAATTAGGGAAAAGTATCCAAATACATCAATTGATGCAATTAATCACTAAACCTATCTTATTCATCATCTAAAACATATAAATCCATCATTAAACTAAATAAATCACTTCCTTACCTTATATGGGTGATCCACCTGAAATCTCTTTTCAATTTTTCCTTTATTTTCTTTGTAATTCAAGGTGAGAAATGGCTTAGAAATGGAAGAAACAATGTTGGATTCAAGTTTTCTTTAAGAAAAATGCATAAAAATGGTGGGAGAAATGGAAGTGAGGTTCGGCCAAGCTATGGAAGAAGAAGAAGATGGTCAAAATTTTCCTAAGACAAGCTTATATACTAAGTTAAGAATGATAAATTATATTTAGGTCCTTAAACTTTCCATAAATTGAATTTTGACCCCAACTTCTTATGTAATTTATTCTGATAATTTTGTTGGGATTTAGATTTCAAAGTGGTAATTAAAATAGCATATTTTTATTTATACTTTATTATAAAAATGGTTTCAGAGCCATTCTGAAACTCAGACAGCTTATTTCTGATTATATCTCTAAAGTTTCACTTATTTACGATTTTACAATTACTTACTTTTTCAGTGATCCTAAATATTTTTTACCTCTTTTTTTCACCATAATTACACATATATTTATATGATTCTTTACCTCCTGGTCAAAATCAGAAATTCATCTGTCGACCATACTGCTATTTTCTCGGCAGTGTTATTAACACCAATATTTTTCGGGATAGTAACTCATATGCACTCTAACTGTGTCTTAAAAATTATCTTTAGTTATTTTGATGATTCCAAACCAATAACTGATTATATTAACATTTAATTATAGTAGGCTTTTCCAGGGTATTATATTCTACCACCCTTTAAATAAATTCATCCTCAAATTTAAAATAAACACATACCTCAATGTTGGAACGAGAATGGATACTTGTCTTTCATGACCTGCTCGCTCTCCCAAGTGCACTCCTCCATCGTCTGATTTCTCCATAGCACCTTTACCATTGGGATTTCCTTATTCCGCAACTGTCTGACTTGTCGATCAATAATTTCCACTGGTAACTCCTCATATGACAAGTCTTCATTAATCCTAATATCTTATACCTCCAATACATATGATGGATCAGGTATATACTTTCGAAGCATAGAAATATGAAACACCGGATGAACATGGCTGAAATTTGGTGGAAGAGCTAATTTGTACGCCACATTGCCAATTTTCTCTAAAATTTCAAATTGTCCCACATATCTTGGTGACAGCTTTCCTTTCCTCCCAAATCTCATAGCACCTCTCATTGGTGAGATTTTAAGGAAAATGTGATTACCAAATGCAAAGTGAACATCCTTCCGCTTTGGATCTGCATAACTTTTTTGTCTACTGAAAGCGGTCTTCATCCGTTCCTTGATAATTGACACCTTTTCCATGGTCTCTTTTATCAACTTTGGGCCTTCCAATTGTTTCTCACCTGATTCCACCCAACATACTGGAGATTTGCATTTCCTACCATACAGTGCTTTATGAGGAGCCATTTCGATAGAAGAATGGTAACTATTATTGTAGGAGAACTCAATCAGTGGCAGATACTGATCCCAGTTACCTTTAAAATCTAGAACACATAACCGCAACATATCCTCCAATGTTTGGATTGTCCTCTCTGACTGTCTGTTGGTCTATGGATGGAAAGTTGTACTGAACTGTAACTCAGTACCCATAGCCTCCTAGCACTTTCGCCAAAATTGAGAAGTAAACTGTTTACCCCTATCTGATATAATCATCAATGGCACTCCATGAAGCCATACAATCTTATCAACATAAAGCTGTGCATACTAAACTGTTGATTAGCTGGTCTTTACTTCCAGAAAATGAGTAGAATTTGTCAATCTATCCACAATGGTATTTAGAGACTATATAATTAATTATAGTAACTATCGGGAATTAAATAAGGTGACCATTAAGAATAATTATCTGTTACCATGAATTGATAATCTATTTGATCAGTTGCAAGGTGCATACTACTTCTCTAAAATTGTTATGAGATCAGGTTATCACCAATTAAGAATTCGAAAACAGGATGTGCCGAAGACTGCTTTTCGGACCCGATACTGTCATTATAAGTTTTTGGTGCTACCATTTGGATTGACTAACGCCCCTGCTACATTCATGGACTTGATGAATCGGGTATTTAAGCCTTACTTGGATAAGTTTGTCATTGTATTTATTGATAACATATTTATTTATTCCAAGAGTAAGGAGGAGCATGAGAAATACTTATGAATAGTGCTGCATACTCTACGAGAGCATGAGTTATATGCCAAATTATCGAAGTGTGAATTATGGTTCAAAGAAGTCTGCTTCCTTGGTCATATAGTGAGTAAAGATGGGATCAAGGTGGATCCAAAGAAAGTAGAAGCAGTAGCGAACTGGCCACGACCTACCAATGTAACAGAAGTCTGAAGTTTTCTGGGGATGGCTGGGTATTATAGAAGATTTGTGAAAGATTTTTCTAAAATAATAGCTCAACTGACTAAATTGACAAGGAAGCAGGAGAAGTTTATATGGTCAGATGAATGTGAAAAGAGCTTCCAAACATTGAAGGATTGTCTCATTACTGCTCCAGTACTAGCATTACCATCAAAAATGGAAGGATTTTCTGTGTATTGTGACACGTCTAAAGTTGGATTGGGATGTGTTTTGATGTAGAATGGCCGGGTAATTTCATATGCTTCACGTCAATTGAAAAAACATGAACAAAATTATCCGACTTATGATTTGGAAATGACAGCTATTGTTTTTGCATTGAAGATATGAAGGCATTATTTATATGGGGAGAAATGTGATTTTTACATAGATCATAAGAGTCTTCAGTATATATTATAGCAGAAGGATTTAAACCTACGACAGTGTAGATGGGTTGAACTATTGAAAGACTATAATTGTTAGATTCTGTACCATCTGAGTAGAGCCAATGTGGTAGCTGATGCTTTGAGCAGGAAATCAATAGGAAGCCTAGCTCACATTGCTATTTCACGAAGACCATTGATAAAGGAGATGAAGGAATTGATAGATGTGGGAGTGAGATTAGAGATGGGTACCTAGGATCGAAACCAGACTTTGATAGCCCAGTTCGTGATCAAACCATTATTTACTGAAGAAATCAAAGTTGCTCAATAATGGGATCCATTGATGGTGAGGCTAAAGAAAGATGTGCAAGCAGGAAAAGCTCCAGATTTTACAGTTGATCATGGATTTTTGAAATGTGGACAGTGATTATGTGTACCTAATATGGATCGACTACGGGAACAGATCATGAAAGAGATACACTATGCACATTATAATGTGCATCCTAGGGTAACCAAGATGTATCATGACTTGAAGACAAATTACTGGTGGCCTAACATGAAATGGGATGTGGCTAAATTCGTTTCAACTTGCTTATCTTGTCAACAAGTAAAATTCAAGCACCAAAAACCATCAAGGTCACTCTAAGAGATCGAGTTGCCTGAATGGAAATGGAATCAGGTAACAGTGGATTTTATAGTGGGATTACCGAGGACACAACGTGGCTATGACTCTATTTGAGTAATTGTAGAACAACTAACTAAATCGGCCCATTTTCTAGAAGTCAAAAAAACATACTCAGTTGCTCAATATGCCCAATTGTATGTCGATAAGATTGTGAAACTACATAACATCGTGAGACTACATGGAGTCCCCTTAGTTATTATATCTGATAGAGGGTCGCAATTTACTTCAGGATTCTGGCAGAAGTTTCAAAAGGCTTTGGGTACTCAATTACATTTTAGTACAACCTTCCATCCACAGACTGACGGACAAACTGAGTGCACTATGTAGACTTTAGAAGATATGTTAGGGCTATGTGTGCTTGACTTTAGAGGTAACTAGGACCACTATTTTTCATTGATCAAGTTTGCCTACAACAACAGCTATCATTCTTTTTTTGGCATGGCACTGTACGAGGTGTTATATGAAAGAAAATATAGATCGTCGGTATATTGGGTAGAGCCTGGAGAGAAACAATTAGAAGGACCAGAATTAATTAGAGAAACGATGGAAAAAGTCTCAACTATTAAGGAGAGGATGAAGACTTCTTGCAGTAGATAGAAGAGTTACGCATATCCAAAATGTAAAGATATTCAATTTGATGTGAGTGACCATGTGTTTCTCAAAATCTCACCAATGAAAGGCGTGATGCGTTTCGGCAAGAAAGGGAAGTCATCGCCATGTTACATTGGACCATTTGAAATTCTTGACTAAGTGGGAAATGTCTCCTATCGCTTAGCACTTCCACCACAGCTAAGTCACGTACATCCAATATTAGACATATCGATGCTCTACAAATATGTTCTAGATCTGTCACACGTGCTTCAACCACAGACCATAGAAGTAGATAAAACCTAACTTATAAAGAGACGCCAGTAAAGATTATATATCGACAAGTTAGGCAGTTGTAGAATAAGTCAATACCGATGGTTAAGGTTTTATGGAAGAATCATTCTATGGAGGAATGTACATGGGAGAGCGAATATGACATGTGAATTAGATATCCACATCTATTTCACGAGTAAGGTACGTTTATTTAAAATTCGAGGACAAATATTATTTAAGGGGAATAGAGTGTAACACCCCGAATTTTTCATAATTACCTATAGGACCCAATATTCGGGATTAATTATAATTACATATAAGACCCTAAAGTTACTATAATTAATTTTATAGTCTCTAAATAGACAGTTAGATATAAAATAGTAGTTTAGTCCCTAATTAGACAATTTTATGTAGAATAACATTTTAGTACCTAATTTTTAAATTTTACATTTTAGTACCTAATTTTTAAATTTTACGCCTAAATTAAATATTTTAACATAGAATTTTACCTAATTAATTATGGGACATAAATATTTTGTTACATATTATTTATGAGAATTATTAATATCTAAATTAGGTTTTAGGATCAAAGTGTAAATAATAAAAGTTTTGGGGTAAGTTTATAATTATCAAGAGTTGGGGGCCTAATTTATAAATATGAAAAGTGCAAAAATATCCTATAATTCTAGAAAATTTTCCATTTGACCCGAAAAATCTGCATCTCTTCTTCTTGTCTACCGAAACCTTCTTCCCCCTCACTCTCCATCCATTTTCTTCTTTCAACTCCAAAATTCTTCACCCAAACATTATTCCAAATCCACAATTAATCAAACTAATTTCTAAATTAATATCTAAACTCATCCTAGCTATCTAAAAACTTCAAGAACTCCTATCAAAATACAAGAAAAAATTTAAATTTTCTAAAGGGATTCAGGTTGGATTTTGAAGAACTTAAGGTAAATAATTTATTTCCTTATTTTCTATTTATCAATTGTGATTGGAACAATTGTTATATGAGATTTAATATGGAAAGAGATATATTAAAAGATATAGAAAAATCCAAGCTTGAAATTAGGTTATGTGAAACTTCAAAATTTTGATTAGTTGAATTTAATTCCAAATGAGTTTAGAAATGGATTAATTATGTTGAACTAAATCTAAATTAAGTTAAATACATCTTGTAGAACCAAGGAATCAAGAAAGAAAAGGTGGTATTAGAGATGAAGAACAAGTTGGGCTAGCTTGAATTTGGAAGCTTTAAGGGTGAAATTGGTTCAAATAACAAATAAGGTGAGCTATATTTACATTGTTCTATTTAAAATTCCATTTGGGTAATTTTTAGAACCCACTCCCTTTTTCCTTTCATGGAGCCCGAATGGCCTTGGTGACCATTCTCATAATTTTTTTTTTTAATGCCAATTTTTCATTCCTTAACGTTGATTCTTGCTTGAGTTGAATTTGTTGACATGTCCTAAGTGATATGAGTTGGCTATATATTACTTTGGTTAACTTGAACCTACCTCCAAATCTTATTAAAAAGAACAAAAATTATTGCTCACAATGTGTTTGATAAAAAGACCCAACAAAGTCTATTTCTAATCCACCAAATGTTTTATATTGAATTAATTACCATTTGACCTATTAAAACATATGAGATCTAAACCTTGCTTAATCTTTGATATTGTTTCATTCTATATGGAAAATTCTTATTTGTTTGCCATTGTAGTATGCTTTAATATTTATCTATATTTGTTGAGCCTTAATTGAATTGGTATGATATTCCCTATCTTGCTGATATTGTTGACGAACTAGTTATACCTATAACCATTAGTTAATGACATGGCAGAGCTACCGTCCAATAGGGTAGCGGGTAAATACTGTCAGCAATGTGCACATTGTATAGTTTATAACCCTAGTTAGGAAGGGATAAGTCCTAGCCGTAAGGTCTGATCAACCTTATGTTATTTACAAGTTAAAACTACTAATTATGTAGCTCACAAGATTTTATGTGTACGAGACCCTTTATCTATTGTGTTATGATCACTCTCTATTGTGCCTATTTTTAATTATGAGATTTGATATTTATTTACTGCAATTAATTGTCCCTTGTTCCTTTATAAGAATTTGGTGGATTATCTATTTTTTCCTAACTTGTGGTGCATGATAATGTATATATAGCTCACTGAGTAGAAATACTCATTGCCTAATTGTTTAATATTTTACAGGCGAGAAGTAGGCTGTACGGTTCCTAAGACTTTATTATTTAAAGGTACCAAATCTTTTGTAATGTAAATATTTTAAATACACTCCTTTTGTATTTTGTAGAAGCTCCATGGTTAAATTAGAGATATTTTATGATAATATATATAGTAGATATTAATTGGCATAAATAAGATAGTTAGTATATATATGTTATGAAATATCAAATGTGATGATGTTATAATTTGATGTGGAATGAGATATGGATGTTATATATATGAATTTGAGACACGGTTGAGCTTATTAGCAGGTTGTGGATTATTTTTATAGTATGGATTCTATGGATATTGGTGTAGGTGGGTCCCACACCCTAGAACCGTCATGTTCTAATTTTGGAATGTGACAATCAGAGGTTTAGATAATGAAAGAAAGAGAAATTAAAAGTAAATCTTTGAAATTCTGAAATTTATGTATCTTGATAGTAAGTTGGAGGCTAATTTTTTAGAACTTTAGAGTTAGGTTTTAAAAATATACAAAACATAAAAGTTATAGATATATGTTTAGACAATATTCCTTTAAGAAAGTTTTGTTAAATTCATGTTGTGTAAAGAGATATGAGACATTGAGTGTTACTGGCTCGGGTTAGGATTTAGACTGAGAAATCCTACCATATTTTGCATTTTTTAGGACCTTAAGTTAAAAATTAGAAAAAACTCAAAACATAAAAAATGTTTCCCTATGTATTATCTAAATTTCAGTAAAAACAGAATAACATTTAAATATCTACACTTTGAGTTATGGATGAAAAAGTAGAGGTTACTTGGGTAGAATTTGCAGGATAGATTTCAAGATACTGAGCAGAATTAGGAAATTCACCATAATTCATGTAGTGCTTAAAAAAAATCTGAGTTTTTATTATGTTAAACCTTGATATGTCTAGTTTAATTAGAAGAAAGAATTGAAGTAATTTGATTAGTATAACTAGAGATATTAACAAAGGAACCTAAGCTGCCATAAATCAAATTTTAGTTTTTGAGAGGGATAGTTACAATTTTATTCTTATTGCATAAAATCAAGATAAATTGAGTACTAAAACATTTTCATTGACTTTGTAGTTATAAAGGATAAAGGAGAGGAAAATAAAATAGTAGACTACTCCTATTGTTTGAGTGAAAAGTGAAGTGTTGAGAAACTTAGAGTTAGAGTTAGAAAGGTGAGTAATGTACATATTATTTCGCTTGAAATTGAATTGAATTAAATTGTTAATGTTTCCTTACTTGATATCTTTAATATCCAAATCATTATATAACCTCCATTGTTTTACTATTGCTTCAAATTATTTATTAAACTATTTAATTTATTCATTGAACATATTAAAATTGATATTAAATCTTTGATCCATTGCAATTGTGAACCCTGAATTGAAACTCAATTTGATATTATAAATGTCACGACCCATTTTTGGGCCGTGATGGTCCTAGGGTATGGGTAAACTTAAGGTCACCATATGCCTATAGAACTGTCACGACCCAACCTGGGAGTCGCGACGGTCCTAGGGTACGGGTATTGCCTAAGCTACCAGTACCACGAAGAACCTAATTATCTATATGACATGACAAGCAATTCATATAACATCAACTCAAATATAGCATAATAATTCTACTGAAATTTTGACAGTATTTCCTCTAATATATGACTATACCCCGCTGTAGAACAAGCCATAAACACTTCCAATATCACTTATAATCAATATCCATCTCAACCTCAAATATCAACTCAACACATATCTATATATCAAACTATATACATCCATAGTATAATTTATATGCAAAACTAATAGAAATACAAGCACACATATAAATGTCACTCCTTAGGTTACAATACCATGGAATCTCTAATACTGTACAAATATTTACATATACTTTTAAGACTCGAATATTACATGTTACAGGTAGCAAAATTCCAAGGCGAGGATAGAAGGTGCCAATGGAATTCGAGTCTCACTGCGGTCCTGAAAAACATAAACAACTACGGGGTGAGTATAAAAATACTAAGTGAATCTATATATATATAAATGCAGTAGATGTTCATAATACCATGATTTGCTCACAAATGGCATGTAAAATCATATAAGATAACAAATAAAGGGGGAAACAAGTATGCATATAAATATCCAGTGTATGAGTCAACTCTCATATGATATAACAGGATCGGGTCTAGTGAAAAGTGCAATCGTACTATAATAGCACAATCGTATATAATCCAATGTACATAAGGGAGATCAGTCCTTACGACTAGAGAATATGACATCTCTCCCTAGTAAGGGTCCAATGAATACCAGTGTGTACACGGTCGATGGAATTACCCGTTACACCATCGAGGTAGTCCTGTTATAATACCATATGGGTATGTCTCCATATAACAATAAAAATAGCATAAATATAACTCATATAGCTGTGGAACAATCATATATATATCCATAATGAATAATAGATCAAATTTGGGTCAAGTAAAAAAAATAGCCGGCGAGGCCCAATTGCGTTGTCGCAACTGACACTCGCCATTACGGGTCCGTTTTGGGATTTTTGAGTAGTTTCTAGTTAACTATGCTATCAATGGATTTAGGTGGACCATGAGATACCATTTTAAATCTTAGGGAAAAACTAGAAGAATGGGCCAAGTGGGGGCTCAATTGGCTTTTCAGGTTTCATTTTATAGCCAGTCAAAGTTTAGGTCAATTTAAGTCGTTTCGGTAGGCTTATTTCGGGGTAAAAATGCACTGTTGGTATTTTTGGATACCAAGTACTGGTTTATCAGTCCAAATGACATTTTATAAGATATATGATACAAATCATGCATGATTATACATATAGACTCACCTTTTATACAATCTGTCACTTTGTTCCCCCAAAATACACTCGGTAACCCTAATCGGCCCACCGCTCGACACTCCCAGCTGGAGTACCCGACGGTTCACCTATTTCTAAATATAACACTCCGGTAAAATCTAAAAACATTACAAATCACATTATTCACATCAAATGTCATCAAGCATACACAGTATATACTATAGACCTTACATTACACAATTTATACTTTTTCCAATCCTTTATGCATCAAACACATATCTATCACCACATCTGACTTATATTCCATATATTCATCACTATTAAACCAAATTAAGAACTTATATACACTTAGCTCAACATTCCATATCAAACCTACATCAAATTCCAAGTTTACCTTCCAAGTACTTATATCAAACACCATTTCCATATCTAAACCTATACATTTGCATTATATACACCATTAATCCATATTCAAACCTTTTCTTCCTAATTACTTCAACCTAACACATTAGACCTATAAACTCAATATGATTTGACCTAGTTAGAATTCATTCCAATCCTTCATTTTTAACACCAATTAATCAAATAACATACATATACATCAAATGCATAACATTCAAATCATTTAAACCTATTAAACACTAAAGCACAACTTCATTTCTTAAGCACCATCATTTCGGCCAAACTAGAAAACCAACCAAATGGATTTCTTTCCATCAAATGGCTACTAATTCAATACAAATGCATCAAATACAACACATTTGAACCAAAATTCCATCAAAATAACACATTTGAATCATACCTTTTCCTAGTTAGGGTTTCTTTCCAACTTTTGAGTTTTCTTCCAACCTAAACACATATTTGATACTTATTAACATCAAGGAACATCTTAGGATCAAAATCAAACCAAAAGAATGGTAAAATTACTTACTTTTCCAATAGTTCTTTGAAATCTTCAAAGCTTTGATTTATCAACTTTTCTTGATTTTTCTTTGAATCTAAGGATATAATTGTGTTTAGAATGATGGAATTAACTAGTTTGAATCAAAAAATGAAAGAAAACAACTTGGCTCGGTGAACATCAATGGTGGCTGAAACCTTGAAATGAAGAAAGAGAAAAGTTTGGTTGGTTAAATGACTAAGGAAGAAGAAGAGGTGGGAAAAATCCACCTAAATATCAAGTGTACAATCCTATGCATTGATTCCATGGTAAAAATTATGAAACCTGACTTACTAACCATTCAATTCTTGATCTTTTCATCCAATGGTTTGATTTAGGTTAGCCTAAAATGATACCATAGGCTTGTATACACCATATAAGTCCATATACCTTAGGAAAAGACTATATTACCCCTTGTTCAAATTAGATCCCTATTCGAGCAACTTTTCCCGAAATTATTTTCAGCCGGCTTTAATCTTCCAACAATAATTCATTTGATAATTATACCTCTATTTTCATGTCTTAATATTCTTTTTTATCATCAAATATAAAGTTAATTTCCATTAAAACTCAGAGGGTGTGAAATAACCATTTTTGTCCCCAGTTCATCAAAAACTCAATTTTACCCGATTGCTTCCTAACAGCCTTTAAACCCCCTCTATTCATACAAACACTTCAAATAACATGCATACATGTCAGATTCAAGCAGAAACACATAACAAATCACAACATTTAAGTCAATTCAAAATTTCCCCAAGTAACCCTTTGTAGTTCAGGTTCTAGGTTTGACTAAGGTGTTATAACCTATTAACATGCTAATTATAATCATTCATACTTTAAACCATTCATTTATTTTTTTTATTCTATTTGATAATTATTACTCTTATAGAAATTTTTTCAGGGTTTTCCTTGTGTTTTTAATCTAATTCCATGACATATTTGTCATATTACACAACCTGCATAGAAATGACACTCTCAATATTTTCACCATCCTTATAACCTTAACTCTACCTTTTAACCTTAACTCTACAGTTCTCACAGTCATATATAAAATACTTCTATATATGCATACCAAGTCACAACTACATTTTAACATTCATAGCACTTCTATAGTATTTACTTCATTAACTTATACACATCATTTGTATTTCATTTTATTTGTAACTTTCAATAAACAAATCATTCAAATACACCTACAACTACCTACCCAATAGTACCATGGAGCTCTAAAAGTATATAAATATGATTCCTCAAAACAAATAATTACATTGAAATTTTTGACGTCCCAAGCTGGAGAAAAATATGACTTGGTAAACAGCCACCACTATAATCTTGTTCCTGAAAAATAATAAATAATTACGAGGCAAGTATAATAATACTCAGTGAGTAATACACATATTATCCTACTTGTAAGGCTAGATGAGGGCGTTGCTCACCAGGAAGATAATGATGACATAAAATATAAAATAATAATGGGTTCATTAATCAATTAAAGATTCATAAAGTTGAAGTCATTTAACATATGGATTTGGTTTCCCATTGTCATTAAAATTCATAGCATATCATATTGTAAAATGACAGAATCATTATTGATAACTTAAACAGATGCTACAATTCAATAGCATGCTATTTACTCATACAGTTGATCAGACTGCATGGCTAGGACCTTAACCCCCTAACTAGGATCATTAAACCACTGTGCACAATGTCATTAAAATTTCTGTCATTTCATTAATGCCATATCTATATAGTGCTTAATCATTAGGTATCAAAAATAACTTAAGCACTTCCAAGGGTTCAATATATGAAACATTAGACCAATCATGCAAATTCATTTAAAAGGAATCATTTGGGATTATAAAAGACATGAAATTAATCATGGATCATTCAATTGGTCTATTTGGCCAATAATGAAATTTCATGGCAATTTCAATAATTTAATGTGAAGGCAATGCCAAACAAAATAGTATGTATATTACTCACTTTACTGACACTTTCCACTAGTACACTTTCCACTCCTTTCTTCCTTAATCCAATGCTTATGTTATTTATTTACTCTTGACTCTATATATTCAATTAATTTCAATTTAGATACTATTTAACATAAAACTACATTAATTACACTTATATTTAAGAAATTCCTAAATTTCCCAAATCACTAAGGTTTTTCTGTTTAACATTCCATACTGGCAGCTTGTGCTCCTTAATCCATATCTCTTCCTATATTTATCCAAATACTTCAATTCTTTTTCCTACTTAAACTATACCTATTAAGATTTAACATATCCAAAATTCACCTTATTCCCATTATTATACAATTTATAGTGTTAATTTAAACTTAGACTTATAACCAGCCCTGCTACTCTGCATTCTGCCTGAAATCTTATTCTGGTAGTCTGTATTGTTTTATCTCATAACTCAATCTATACTTATCCAATTATTGAAATTATTTTTCCTATTTAAAAACATATAGAAAATTATAACATATCAAAATTTCAGAATATTTGGATCACTATACAATTATTAGTGAATTTCCAAAGTTAAACTGCTGCCTTAAAATCTCTATCCAAATAAACCATGTTTCCACGCCTATAATTAATCTCATGATCATCCAATTACAAAACCATTTTACAGTCATTTAGATAACATATAAATTAACATCTATTATGTTTAACACTTTCTCTAATTCAGACTTTCAGATCCTCATATCCATGGAAATCAGTAGCCTATGTTTTGTTTATCAGTCAATTTAGGCAGATTACACTTATGGCATAATATCTCTTAAACCATAAATCCAATTGAAAAATCCTTTACATTCCTCTAGATAAGACATAAAATAACACTTTTCTTGTTGAACACTTCTTCTAATTCTATCTCTAACTCTCTCTATAATAAAAATATAGTAGCACATTTTCTGAAACCCTGATTCTAACCAGTCATGATATTTGTTCAATTACTCTCTCCTAACTTTGAATTTCATCAATTCCTTTGACAGACATCAAATTAACATATTTATCTATAACTTTTATGTTTTTACCAACCTCAAATTCATACATTAAATATTTGAAATTTCTTATCTAGCTTGGTTGGTTTCTTTGGAAGAGATGGAAGAGTATTTTTGGTTGTTTTATCTCAAATGGTTCAGCCAAAACTCCTAAATATGACAGCCACCTCTTCTCTTTTATACACTAAAGTCCAAGAAACTAAGAATTGTATAGAAAATTATAGGTCTTATACACTTGTCCATTTCCTATCCAATTAACATAAAAAAAATTATTCAAATTTTCTTCCTTCCACACACTTGGCCAACCACTCTTGGAGGTATTCTCCATAATTTTTAATACTAAAAATAATATTTTATTATAGATCCCATAATTTTTGATAATTACATAATTTGTCCACAATTTTCCTTAATTATAATTGTTACCACAATTCTTTTTAATTCTTTTTAACTAAGTCCTTAAATTATTGACATTCAAGTCTTATAGAACCTTATAATATCCTTAGCACCTCAATTCAACTTAATCATTCAACCTCGGTTACCGAACCCATTTCGGCAAAGCTCTAAAAATCGACAAATTTACGTCTCTTAATTAATCTCTTATTTTGTATCCATTTTCACTCACCTTAAATATCTTATATACTTCAATTTATTTTTAATTAATCCAAAATTGTCACACCCCAACTCCAATAGTGCGATTGTCCTAGGGCATGGGTAGGCTTAAAGCCACCATAAACCCGTAGAACTCTCATACACATTTCATATTTGCATCATATATGATTATCATTAAAACATTCATTTCAAAGATTTAGATAATCACCATTCGTACATATATATATATTTATCATTAAAGAATTTCCTCTTGTTCCTTACCGATCAAAAGATACTTCCCACATCACTAAGGAATAAGGGTAACCCAATTGTAACAGTTTAGTCATCAAAATATTATCATCCTCAACATCTAACTACAGAGTTCTAGAGTGTACTCCCAATACATACAGTACCAAAATACAATCCAATAAATATATATATATAAATCAAAATGATTACAATGGAGACTTCTTGGAGGAATGAATCAAGAAGCTCTGTCTTCTTTATTAGCTCCCTCTCGAGCTACACTATCACCTGAAATCTACAGAAGAGAAGTGATCTTTCAACTTAGTAAGATATGAACATGCAATATAAAAGAAATACATCATTCCAAAGGAAAGGTCAATCTAAAGAACATGGGTAAGAAAACAAAAATCAAATGGTTATGCTTATAAGAACAGAAGTGCTCACAATCGAATAGCACTATCAAATTACATGGTAGAACTACAGATGTCACATCCCCCATTTCAGGAGATATGACGGTCCCAGGGTATGGGGAAGGCATAAGGCCACCTAAACCTGTAGAACCCCATTCTGCATTTTCTACAGAAAATTTGCCATAACTACTCTACTTTTACAATCTAATACCCAGGACCTAAAGTCCCTCTCTTCATAACCAACATTAACACAACCTGCACAAATCAACACTTCTATTTCCATACTCATCTCATACTATAATGTACATTCCACATTT
>CANXYC010004783.1:0-17779 GCA_948193065.1 Aleurites moluccanus | reverse complement strand
AGAGAGAAGGAGGATATGTTCTTCAGCCTGAGACAGGGGAGTATGACTATTACGCAGTATGTAGATCGGTTTGAGGAACTATATAGGTTTGTGGCCCATATAATTGTTGAGGAGAGAGATAAATGTAGCAGATTTTATAATGGCTTGCAATTCTCTGTTCAGAGAAGTATATTAGACTGGCGTTCTCTGGATTTTCGTGAGATGGTTGACAAAGCTTTAGAGACAGAAAGGTTAGATAGAGAAGAGGCAGAGTTTGAACAGCGTAGGAAGAGACAAACATTTCAGGGAAGCTACGAGAGACCTGTTAAAAGGGGAGGCAGTTCTTTTCCTCCTAGACCTGATTATAGTATCAGTAGCAAAGGATATCATATGGGAACAAGATTGATGGGCAATAGACCTCAGATGGTTCAGAGTTCAACAAGACCACCGGCTGGTAATTTTTCTGGTACTCAGGGATTAAGGCCTAGAGAACGGATTAGACGATCATCTCCTCAGTGTGCCACTTGTGGTAGATTTCATGATGGAGATTCAAGAGTTTATACTCCTGGTTGTTATGATTGTGGAGAGTTAGGCCATTTGAGAAGATACTGTCCCTTACTCACTTCGGGACAGAGTTTCTCAGTTTTTATGAGTCAAAGAGGAGGTAGAGTACCATTTTGGGGTAAAACCACAGGTAGAGGTGCCAGTTCTAGTATGGGTAGTATTGGTGCAGTTTCATCATCTAGCCAGCCTAGACAGAGTGTACAGCCAGGTAGACCACCCAGACAAGCCAAAGTTTTTGCGATGAGTCAGCAGGAGGCAGTGGCATCTCCAAAGGTTATTATTGGTATGTTATCTATTTTTAATAGAGATGCACAAGTTCTTATTGATCCGAGTTCTACGCATTCATTTGTGTCTCATGCATTTGCTATTCATAGGGATAAGAAATTGAGTCTTTTACAAGATGGGTTAGTGGTAAGTTTTCCCATAGGAGAACCCTTGATATGTAAAAATGTGTACCAAGATTCAATTGTTAAGGTAGGTGATGAGGAATTATTAGCAGACTTGGTTCTATTACCTCTTCAAGAGTTTGATATTATTTTGGGAATAGATTGGTTATCTTTTCACCATGCAAAGATAGATTGTTATAAAAAAAAATAGTGGAGTTTGAACAGCCGGAAATTCCTAAATTCACTTTTCATGGTAAGCGAAGATTGTTACCAACTAGTGTGATTTCTGTTATACAAGCTAAAAGGTTACTACAGAAGGGTTGTCAGGCATATTAAGCTCATTTTATAGATACACAGTTAGAAGGCTCCAAATTGCAGAATATTCTTGTAGTTTGTGAATTTCCTGATGTGTTTCCACAAGAACTTCCTGGTTTACCCGCAGACAAAGAGATTGAGTTCACCATTGATCTTCAGCTAGGAACGACTCCTATTTCTCAAACTCCATACAGAATGGCTCCTGCAGAACTTAAGGAATTAAAAGCACAATTACAAGAGTTGTTAGATAAGGGTTTCATTAAACTTAGCATATCACCTTGGGGAGCTCTTGTGTTATTTGTGAAGAAGAAAGATGGTTCTCTGCGATTGTGTATTGACTACAGGAGGTTGAATAGAGTTACAATTTGAAATAAGTATCCTTTGCCCCGTATTGATGATCTTTTCGACCAACTTCATGGTGCAAAAGTATTTTCAAAGATTGATTTGCGATCTGGGTATCATCAGCTGAAGATTAAGGAGTTAGATGTACCTAAGACTGCATTCCGGACTCGATATGGACATTATGAATTTCTTGTGATGCCATTTGGTCTGACTAATGCTCCAGCAACTTTTATGGACCTTATGAACAAAATATTTCATCCTTATTTGGACATGTTTGTGATTGTATTTATAGATGATATTTTGATATATTCGAGAAATAGAGAGGAGCATGAGGAACATTTGAGAATAGTATTGTAGACTCTGAGAGATAAGCAGTTATATGCCAAGCTCAGCAAGTGTGAATTCTGGTTAGACAATGTGGTATTCTTGGGACATCATATCAGCAGAAGGAGTTTTTATTGATTATAAGAAGATAGAAGCTGTAGTGAATTGGGAGCCACCAACCAATCCTTCAGAAGTTCAGAGTTTCTTAGGACTGGGAGGATACTATCGTCGATTTGTTCAGGATTTTTCTATAATTGCCTCTCCAATGACTAAACTTCTAAGGAATAATGCCAAGTTTGAATGGACTGATGAATGTCAAGATAGTTTTGAGAAACTTAAGGCTTGTTTAACTTCTGCTCCTGTCCTAGCACTTCCTTCAAGTAATGATGGTTATGTAGTGTACAGTGATGCTTCAAACAAAAGTTTAGGTTGTGTTCTTATGCAGAATGGGAAAGTGATTGCCTATGCTTCTAGACAGCTTCGACCACATGAAGTAAATTACCCTACTCATGATTTAAAACTTGCTTCAGTAGCGTTTGCTTTAAAGACTTGGAGACATTATCTTTATGGGGCGACATGCCAGATTTTCACTGATCACAAGAGCTTGAAGTATCTTCTTTCGTAGAAGGAGTTGAACTTGAGACAGAGGCGATGGATTGAGTTATTAAAAAATTATGAATGCACTATTGATTATCATCCAGCTAAAGTTAATGTGGTAGTTGATGCTCTTAGTCGGAAATCATATGGTACATTAGCCTATATTAAGACTGTGAGACTTCCTTTACTTCTAGATCTTCGAACTTTGGAAGCAGATTTGATAGTGGGAAATTCAGGTGCATTGTTAGCTACTCTTAAAATGAGACCAATTTTAGTTGACAGAGTACGGGAAGCACAAAATCAAGATCCACAGCTAGAGAAGATTATAAACGAAGTGACAGATGGTACTCGCACGAATTTTTCTCTTAAAGGAGATGGAACCTTGATGTTTGGTGATAGATTATGTGTGCCTACTATTGATATCTTAAAGAGAGAAATAATGAAGAAAGCTCATTGTTCAATCTATTCTATGCATCCGGGTAGCACTAAGATGTACAGAAATCTCAGAGAAAACTATTGGTGGCAAGGTATGAAAAAAGAAGTAGCAGAGTATGTAGCGAGATATTTAGTTTGTCAACAGGTGAAAACAGAACATCAGAGTCCTTCAGGTTTTCTTCAACCTTTGCCTATTCCAAAGTGGAAATGGGAGCATATCACTATGGATTTTGTGATAGGATTACCTCATACACAACACAGACATGATGCTATCTGGGTTATAGTAGATAGATTAACTAAGTCTTCTCACTTTTTACCCACCAGAATGAATTATTCTTTAGATAAGCTTGCTGAGATATATGTAAATGAAATTGTGAGACTTCATGGTATTCCGATTTTCATTGTATCAGACAGAGATCCACGTTTCACATCGAGATTTTGGCCCAGTTTATAGCATGCTTTGGGTACTAAACTGAGATTCGGTACTTCTTTTCACCCTCAGACGGATGGTCAAAGTGAAAGAACTATCCAGACATTAGAAGATATGTTGAGAGCTTATGTAATGGAATTCAAAGGAAGCTGGGATAAATATTTGTCTTTAATGGAGTTTGCTTATAATAATAGTTATCATACGAGTATTGATATGGCACCTTATGAAGCTTTATATGGGAGGAGATGTAGAACTCTGTTATGTTGGGATGAAGCAGGGGAAAGGAAGCTAGTGGGTCCAGAGATAATGCAGATGATCACAGATAAGATTCAGGTAATTCGAAGCAAACTAAAAGCTGCACAGGATCGGCAAAAGAGCTATACCGTTTTTTTTTTTTAAAAAAAAAATTCTCACCATCTGCCATTTATATATATATATATATTCTTATCATAAAACATTTTTTCAGATTTCCTTTCTCTGTTTCTTGACCGAATGTCAAGTTTTGATTTTTCGATCGTTTAACTCAGGTAACTAATAGTTTTTGATGTTTAGAGCATGAATTTAATATTTAAATGGGTTAATTTTTAGTTTTAGCCAATTAATTTTAAAGTTTAAGATTTAGGCTAAATTTAAGATTTTCTCAATTAGTTAGTTTTAATTAGCAATAAATATATCAAAATGTTCCCTACAGTATAAGGAATCCATAAATACTTTTAGATTTTTGTTTGGATACCCAAAATATTAATTATATTCAAATGAAACCTTGACTATATTTTGTATATTTTATTTTAGTTAGATATAAAATAGCATTATGGGTTATAATTGGTGTTTAATATTGCATTATAGATTGTTATTGTGATTATTTAAGCAAGTTGATTTTTGGGGCTGACAGTTTTTAAGAGGAAATTCTGTCGAATTTTCGTGAGAAATTAGGCTAGATATTTTAAAGTCAGCATAATTCATGCATCATGACATTTTAGAATTTATTTTCATATTCCAATATTAGTTTTTATTTATTTATAGGAGTTGACCCAGTGACCAGTTTGGAGCAACGAGGTGCTCCAGTCTGATAGGTTTTCTATCATTTTGCCAGGTGAGTGGTGAATTTATAATATTGATTTTACTAATATATGCTATATGTTTTGAGAAATGAATTTCCAAATGAAAATTGATTTAAATCGAAATTTTAGAAATGCGATATTTTATATATTAAAGTTGGGAACATATATTGGTATATTAGCGTTTGATTTATAAAGAAGGGTTTGATTGCACAGTTGAGTATAAATATTTTTTTTATATACACTCATATATGAATATGTCTGATAGATATACCTATATGACGGGTATTTCAGAGTAATTGACGGATTAAGACTATCCTGACGAGGATAACTCTTAGATAACAGATACTGTCTTTGGGACAACGTTTGATATACATATAGTCTTTGGGACGTATATCAGGTGGTCGCCCTTTGGGGATAGCTCTGCACATGTGTATGACCAGTTTGCTCTTGGTGCTGCCAGATGTCATCATGCGTCCAAGATGCCAGTTTATCTATCTACAGATTGTTTATATGTGTTGAGTGTATGTTTTACAGAGAATTATTTTCTGATTTATTTCTTGTGCTAGATGATTTTCTGTGAAATTCATTTTCAAAATGATGATATTTTCTAGATATTTTGTATAAATTATATGCGAAAAACAGTATTATGTTCCCCTTTATTATATATTTACCACTCACTAAGCATTGTCGTTTTCTCACCTCTCCTATATTAATACTTTTCAGATCATTCTCAGTAGATATCCGGCAGAGTTAGCAGTATCATCTCAGTTGTTCAGCATATAGCAGAGGTTGAGCCAACAATCTCTCTTTTTATTTTTGGTTAGCTAGCTGAGTTGTATATATTATTTTGGACAACTATAGTTTGTATAATCCTAGATTTACCCCTTTGTGTAATAGTATTATACAGTTATAAATATGTTATAATCATTTTAGATACTTCAGATATTATTATCAGTTTTTTAGTAATAGTACAGCTACAGGAAACATTCTTTATTGTCATACTGCCTATCAGGACAGTATAGGAAGGGGTGTGACAACATGCATCCATGGCAAGTACGTCATACCATACTTCATCTTTCTATTTTGTACCAATAAAAAAAGAAATTAAAGCTCGTTGGGATACAATTACCTTACTCCCTTTTTTAAGTCATGACATCTTGTATAGTTTAGGATGTTTCTGGGGTTTGCTGTTCAGCTTCAACACTGCTTTTGAAGAGATAATATTTTCACAGCTACCAATATCAATGATGAAGCAACATACCTTACCCAACTTACCTTACCCAAAATAGTACAAGTAGATTGAAAAATGCTAGACCGCAACCAATCATCCTCCTTTACTTTGGATGTGAGACAAGATCTTCTTGTCACCAATGCTACCTAGTGTCTCCAGCTACTAGCTCCTCATCAACGGGCCCAGTATCAAATTCGGGCTCACCATTAACTTATGCACAATCATCATCACCCTCATCAGTCTCAATAAAAAGTACCTTTTTGCTTGCTGTCTTTTTGCATTCGGATTGTCTGTGATCGACTTCTCCACAACCAAAGCACCTTATATCTCCACTAACTGCTTTATTGGGTTGGCTACTGTTTGAACTACTAGCCCGATTCATTCCACTGCCATTATTATTGGCCCCTGCATGGTTATTACTAATCCTTCCATTAAATCCACTTATGAAATTGCCGAAGCGACGAGCTTGTTTTTCAACTTGTAAAGCCCTCTGATAAGCAGCAGAGATAGACACAGGATCAAAGATATTAACTGTATCCTAGATATGTGCCTTTAATCCTCCTACGTATCGTGCTGTTATCTGATCCTTCATTTCCTGAATCTTATTCCGCGCTATCAGCTCATAAAACTCAATAGTATATTCATCCACTGATTTGCTTCCTTGCCTCAAGTTTTGCAACCTCTGGTACCTGATACGCTGAAAATTATAAGGTAAAAATTCAGACCGCAGTTTTTTCTTCATCTTCTCCTAAGAAACAATCTTGAATTTTCCCAATCTGGACCTGATTAATTTTGATTGCTTCCACCAAGCCGTTGCTCGACCCTGCAACCTTGTCGCTATTAAGGCCACCTGTTTATTGTTAGGCACCTCCTTGAATTCTAGAATTTCCTCAGTCGTAGCCAACCAATCTAGAAATTCTTCTGGTTGGATACTTCCATGGAACTCAGGAATCTTTGTCCTCATTCCATTTTCCCAATGCCTAAAATCGTCCTCAACTGATCTACGATATCTCTGAGGAGCTTCTTCCTCTGAACTACTATTATTCTCAGTCGGATCACCATCTCCCTCATCCTGGTCATAGTCCACATCCCTTCTAATGGGATTCCTTTCACCTTGATTCCTTAACAACCCACCCATTTGCTGGGTAAATTATTCCATCAATTGTGTCATACGTTCATTCATTTGGTTCATGATGCGTTGCTCGATCTGAGTTACTATGTCACGGTCATAAACCTCCTCTACAAGTACAGCTTGACGTCCTCTCCTTGGTGACATGGCTTTTCAAGGAACAAATGTAAGCTCTGATACCAATTGATGTAGTTGAAACCTTTTAAGAGTCTGTTGATTCTAAATGAATACCAGACTAATATGCATCAAAATTCGTTGATTCAAAAAAAAAATACCAAAAATTGGAAGAAATAACTTTCAAACAAAAAGGTTATTGTTAATTCAAATTAAAGTTGCTTTAACTCTAAGGCTTACATGACTGTTTATAGAGAATAATTTTCAGAAAACCCTAATTGTCTAATATGATAATTTATTCCGAAAAAAAATAAATCACCATATTTACATAAATGAAAAATTAAAATATTATAAAGACAATGTCTTAAAAAGCGCTCTAAAACAGATTTCCTATTAAAAACAAATAAGAAAACAAAAGTTACTAAAAATAAATAAAAATCCTAAATTGCTAAAACGGAAGTCTAAATGAAGAAATTTGATCAAAATACGCCGTTAATCATTATCAAAGGTTATGAGTTGGATTCGTTGCCCCGTTTTCTATTGGATTAGGTTCATATTAAACCCAAAACTAAATACTTCCAATAACCCACTTCTTTGACTTTGATTATTTTATATAGTCAAACTAGCCTATAAACTTCAGAGTTTGAAGGTCATATATTAAAAATTACATAATGAATTAATGTAAACTTTAGAAGCACAAAAAAAAAAAAAAATTTCTCATTCAGTTATTAGAATGAGATCGTCTACCGTTAACGTTAACCTCAAACGTAACAAGATGGAGAAAATATTAAACTTACCATCACTATTTATATCATTTATTTATCAATTTATGTTACGTAATGTATTTATATAAAAATATTTATATTTTATTTTATATTACTTGACTTTAATAATGACAAATTTATTAATTTATTAATTTTTATTTAATAGGTGCAGTTTTTCTTTTTACAGAAATCCTAGATTTATTTTGTTTTTTCTACTTCGATTTCGCTAGCATGTAATATATGAGTGCATAAATTTAGTGTGCTATCTATTTATTACTTTAATGTATGAAAGGAGAAAAATGATGATAGATAGAACTATTTATATGGTATTTATATAATACTAAAAAAATTAGAGTAATTTTTTATATCATAACTTATGATGTGTTTAGATAATAAGATTGGTGATAACATTAAAATTTTATTTGGTTTAATTATTGATAATAGCTATTAGATATTATTATTTAATGGGTATTTAGTAAAAAAATTTTATATAATTATTAATTTTTTTTATTTTTAATAATTATATTATAATGTTTGGTTACTGACAATTGTTAATTGTTAGATAAATATTATATAATCAAACAGCTATCATTTGTAAAAATTTTAAATCAGTGTTTTATTGAAAAAAATTCTTTTATTTTAATTAAATTTAATTAAAAAAACTAAATTATCTTTTAAAAATAATATTTAAATAAAAAATAAATATTAATATTTATTCTTAATAGTAATTAAATATAGTAACAACTAACCGTTAATAATAATTTTATCAAATACTTGTAACATTCAGTTATTAAGTAATAACCACCAGCTATTCGCTATCAACTATCAACTATCAGTTACAGCTAAGCTAACAAACTGTTATGAATAATTAAATCAAACGAGTCCTAAGTGTTAGGTAGGATTATTATTAGATATTGTTATTAATATGTTTAATGATAATTAAGGGTAAATACTAATTTTTTTTTTATTTAAATTTTATTTTTTTATAAAATAATTTAATCTTTTTGTTTAAATAAGTATACCGTTCCAGAAAAAAAAAAAAAACTCCACTAATAGAGCCGTGAATACCGGCCAAAATTAAATCCCATTACTCTTGCATGAATTGTTGTTGTTCTTCTTCTCTCCTTTTTCCGCTTCCCCATTTTTGTTATTCACACGATACACCCACCTCTCCATACATCTATAGCCAGTATTAAAGATAAGAGAACTGTTTTATAATTAAACTGTGATAAATAATATAGTTTTGTTTCTGAGAGAGAAGTAGCTAATTAATATGGAGCAAGAAACTGCAGCCATCTTCAAGAAAGCCAGTTGTCCATTCACTTTGAAGGTTTTTTTTCCTTTCCTTCAATTTGTTTTTCTTTTGAATTTTTAATGGGGATTAATTCAATTCAATTTCTTGCGATATGAACATATATGAATATATAGTTTAAAATTAAATTCTTGTTCATTGCTTAATAATTTATCTTTTTAATTGTATATTTCATCTCAAAGTCATAGTCTGTATCATGTGTTGAAAAAAAAATTCAAATATATAATAAAAAATATAATTTTTATATTAACAAAACTATTTCTCTTTTGTACTTGTACAGAAATAAAACTGTACTAAAAAATAAATTTATATTATATTCAATCTTATTTTTATACTACGAATTCTTTATCGAAATAATTTATTTTCACTGTATTAATTAAAGGAGGGATTTTCAAATTCTATGAGAGAATACCCAATTTAAATATATTAGGGGAACAAATGAGCTTTTGGTTATATTAGAATCATCTCTAAGACTATCAATTTCCATTTGTGACCAAATAAAACAAAAAACAAAAAAAATTCATATATATTAATGGAACAAATTTTCAACTTGAGAAAATAAGATTCTGGGATATTTGGACTAACTTAATAGTGTCAAGTGCACCCACTAGCTACTGTTATTGTGCAGTTTGAGGATGTGGTCTACAAGGTTGCATATACTAAAACTGGCTTTTGTCAAAAGGGTATAAAACAAGAGGAGAAAGTGATTTTAAAGGGAATAACAGGAATGGTTCTACCAGGTGAAATGCTAGCCATGTTAGGCCCTTCAGGCAGTGGCAAAACAACACTATTAACTGCTTTAGGAGGCAAACTTGGTGGAGGACAACTTGAAGGAATTATAACTTACAATGGCAAACCATTTTCTAATTCAATTAAGAGAAATACGGGTTTTGTTACTCAAGATGATGTACTTTACCCTCACTTGACCGTGACCGAAACATTAATCTTCACTGCTCTTCTTAGATTACCTAATAGTTTAACAAAAGAAGAGAAAATTATGCACGCAGAGTCTGTGATTACTCAACTTGGTTTAGTTAAGTGCAAAAATGGCATAATAGGAGGTCCATTCCTGGGAGGAATTTCTGGGGGTGAGAGGAAAAGGGTTAGTATTGGTCAAGAAATGCTTATAAATCCTAGCTTGCTTTTCTTGGATGAACCAACTTCAGGTCTTGATTCTACAACAGCTCAAAGAATTGTGTCCATTGTGTCCGAGCAAGCGAAAGGAGGAAGAACCATTGTTATGACTATACATCAGCCTTCAAGTAGGCTTTTTTACATGTTTGATAAGGTTTTGTTACTATCAGAAGGAAATCCTTTGTATTTTGGGGAAGGTTCAAAAGCTATGGATTACTTCTCTAGCATTGGCTATGAACCTTCTGTCACAATGAACCCTTCAGATTTTCTTTTGGATCTTGCAAATGGTATGTGAAGTATGTTCCCTTTTACTTTACTTTTCCAGTAAGTTTTGCTTACAATGAATGTACCGACTTGAAATATCCCTATCTATAAAATTGGGTGATAAATCAAACCATGCTTGATTAATAGCCTAATGTTAATTCGGAATTTTTATATTTATTTGATCTTTTGCTATAGGTTTATCATCATATAATGATTCACGCGACAACCAAGCTAAGGTCGAGCAGACACTTGTATCAGCCTATAAGAGCAAGCTTGATAACCAATTGAAGGTAGAGATTGAAGCTATGGACAATCATCATATTCAAGATAGATTAAATGATAAACAGTTTTCACAATGGCCTACAACTTGGTGGCAACAGTTTATTATCTTGTTTACAAGAGGAATAAAAGAAAGGAAACATGAGTCCTTTTCTGGTCTCAAGATTGTGCAGGTTCTAGCAGTCTCCTTCCTTTCAGGTTTACTATGGTGGCAATCTAGTACCACTCGCTTGCAAGATCAGGTAACTAATAATAATTAATCTCCCATTCTCCTATTGTACATACATTATAACAGATATCACCTTGTAACAACAAGATTTACGTACCGAAATTTATTGCGCTAATTATCACTTGTATAAAACTTCATTACTGAAAAACTCTGAAAGTCTTCAATGAACATTTCGATAACATTATTGCATATTAATAAATGGTAATATTAATTATTAATTTGAACTTTGAATATATATTGATACTAAATTAATATTATTGAATCCAATATAATATTGAAAGTTTCTTCAAATTAAAAGTCTCATATATATATATATAAAACTATGCAGATTGGACTCCTCTTCTTTTGCACTGGATTTTGGGGTGTATTCCCTTTACTTCAGGCAATCTTTACCTTCCCTCAAGAACGGAGGATGCTTGCGAAAGAACGATCTTCAGGCATGTATAGGCTATCTTCATACTTCATATCAAGAATGGTTACCGATCTTCCAATGGAGCTCATCCTTCCCACAATTTTTATTACCATAACCTATTGGATGGCAGCGCTTAAACCCACAGCAGGAAACTTCTTGCACACCTTATTTGTTATCTTATTTAGTGTAATAGTATCTCAAAGCCTAGGCCTTGCTATTGGTGCTTTGATAATGAACCAAAAATCAGCAACTGTACTAGGATCAGTTATCAATCTGACCTTCCAATTAGCTGGAGGATACTTTGTTCATCAAGTCCCTTCCTTCATTAGTTGGATTAAGTACCTATCCATTGTTCAATACACATACAAGCTGTTATTGGGATCTCAATACAAGCCTAGTGACACATATCCATGCGAGGGAGGAGTTTGTTTGATTGAGGATTTTCCTTCAATAAAGACAGTGGGGCTTGATGGGCAAGTTCGTTCTGTTGTTGCTTTGGGTATTATGCTTGTGGGTTATAGACTAATTGCTTATGTTGCTCTTATGAGGATCGGAATTACTAAAAATTAAAGGGTAGAGTTGATTAGCTATGTTTATTATACATGAATGTTGATTGTGGAGTGCATTAATTTCATATATATTAGGAAAAATTAATAATTTTTCTTATATATGAATTTGTATAATTAAGAATTTCGATCAATACTATTATAGTGTTTAATTAAGAGCCAATATTTTATCAATAATTTTTTTTCATAAAAAAATATTTTTTTATTTCGAATAACTTTGTGAGTGTGAGTGAGCGGATTGGGAAATAAAAGAGACAAATGAAGAAGCAGAACGAAGCCGGAAACATTCGGCGCCGAAAAAGCATGGTCGTCATCTTAGGGGCTGTGCCATTACCTAGGGAACCTACTTTACGGTTGGAAATCACCGAAGAAAATGAATTGAGTGTTGGCCCTTGGTGGCTGCCATTGCAGTTGCTTGAGTCTCCTCTAATCGTAGCTATTTTGACAGTTCCGTCCAACATTGTCACATGAGATCCAGGCGCTTCTTGAACTGTAATTCTCTCCCCAGTTTCCTCTTATTTTACAATTTTTGGTGTTTGTTGATTTAAAATCTACACTTGGTTAGTTTAATTTTGACTAATTAAACTTGAATAGAAGATCAACACTTTTAAGCATTTGAATGCAAGTAATTTACCACTGAATATCCTTGATTAACCCTGTGATGGTGAATGAAATATAAATTAATTATATAATTTCAGCTTGTTAGAATTTTAATTTTGATAACAAACTATTTACTATAATTGTCTTAGATTTTCAAGACTAGCTTGATGATCATATTGCCATTTGGAAATTAACTTAATTATTTGAAAGATTGAGTTTAGCAAAATGCCAAATGAATGCTTCTAAAATAAGAGCCAAATCTGATTCTTGTAAAGTCTAATATATGCCTTTTTTTTTAATACAGAGTTCTAGATTAAGTTTTATATGCCTTCCATAAAGCAGATATAAATCACATGCCAAAAGCTACCATTTCTCCTAGTTGTGATGGTGCATTCACATACGATATGGATTTTTACAAGGAAATGTGAAAAAAATAACCAATATGATAAATGGGGAAAGTATAAATTAAACTTATATTTTGGATATTTTGAGTATTAAAGTATGTGGGGTTTTGAATATTAATAATGAAAAGTCCTGCTTGTATGAATTTGGTTAAATGGCAAGTTATAGATTATGGATTAGAATTCTAATGAGCGAATTTAAAGGGATATGGATCTTGTTTTGATATGGATGCATCTGTTATTGGAATAAAATTTGAGTTATGATTGAAGGAAGAAATTATATTGAATGGAAACCCTTGTTAGACATTGTATTTGATAATGACTGTCTTGTTTTGGGGGCCATAATGGGTGGTGTCAATATTTTTATCGCAATATAGTAAAATTTTTATAAATTAATATTTGGTAATTTAATAATTTCTATTATATAATAATTTTTTTATTTGGATCAGTAGACTGCCTGTTTGGCACAGCTTATGAAAAGGAAAAAACAATTTTTTTAGGTAAGAAGCTGATTTTGGCTCAGTTTATAGTGTTTGGTAAATATTAAAATTAATAAAAGCAATTATCTAGATAATTAAAATTCAGCTATTTGGATAAATTAGAAATTGGAGCTTTTCAGGAAAGCTGAATTTTAGATTAAACGCGTAGCTAATTTTAAAAAATTAATAGACAAAAATACTCTTATGAGTTTATAAGCAGTTTTTAAATTGTATTTTACCAAATACAAACATATAGCTAATTACTTTTAGAAATATCACTTTTAAAAAAATAATTTTTCTCCATATGAAAAGCTATTTTCATATAAATTAATAAAATAATATTTTTTTAAAAATTCATATATAATTACATGATTTCATTTATATTATAAATTAATAATTTATTATTAATAATTTATCAATATTATATATATAATAGACTATAATATTTTATTAAAATATGAATTTATTGTTACTTATTTTTTTTTTAAATTTAAATTTAATTGAATTTTATCTCTAATTTTTCTTATTGCATCTAAAAGTTTTGGGGTTAAACTCTCTAATTTTTCTATTCAAATTATTTAATTTATATTCAATTGATAATATATTTTTTTATTCAATTCATTTAACTTATATTGAATTGATTATAAAATTAGTAAAATATAATAATTTTTTAGTTGATTAAATATTATTTGATAAATATAAATATTTTTTTTAAATTATTAATTTATCAATTAATTAATATATTTTTTCAATTAATAAAATTTACTAGTTCCAATGATATTAATTTATAGTGGTTTTACTGTATTTGATATTTATCATAGTTAGAAAAGAAATTTTGTGGAAATTTTGGTATAATTTTCTGGATTTGAAGTATGATGTTTATCTCTTTTAGAAAATGAGAAAGTAATTTTTTTTTTTAAATAATCTAGAAACAGATCATAAAGGCTTTTGATTTTTGTTTTTAACAGGGGATAAGCCCAAAACTCTGTCGCATTGTCTTTAAAATTTTAGATTATAAATTATGAAGTGAGGGTTGATTAGTTATATATATCCTTATTCCTTGTGAGTATGCAAGTCATACTTCAAGTGGATATCCATATATTTGAGAAGTGTTTGAAACTTTGAATTATGTTCGTCTTAAATTTTGTTCAGGACTTCATGAAGTAAAGAAATGTATAATATATTTGTTATCTGTTTAGTATTTTAATTGTCATAAGAATAAAAAATGCTTGTTTTGTTTAAGTTGATTCTAGTAAATACAAAGTTTAAGTTTTTTGAAAATACAGAGTTAAGTTCAAATGAACTTCTGTCAGTAATTTATATAAATTTCAACCCTAGTTGGTGAGCAAGGTAGTATATACGAAAAGTTTATTACAAGAATAAGACTATTATAAATTATACATTTAGGATTGGAAAACTAAATGGTGTGATGAAATTGTTGGTGCTTGATAAAATAAATTGAAAAGCAATTTGGTTTTAGCACAGTAAATAAATGGTCTTAAACTTTTAATACACTTACTAACTTGTAGAACTGCATCATGATGACCGAGGCATATGATGTAACAGCCCGCACCGCAACGAGAGGTGTTTGAGCTAGTAATTTCATATCGGTAGCGGATAAAGAGATTAGAGTGATTTATATAATTTAGTTAGTTATTATTTAAATAATTAATTTAAATTATTTAAATAATTTAAATTAATTATTTTAAATCGGGATTGAATTATAAAATAATATGTTATTTGAAAATAATTTCAAATCAGTTTATAATTTAGTTTTATAATCATCTTATTAAGCCAACTAATAGAATTACGATGAGATCGTCAAATTCTCAAGGAGAAAAGAGTGTAATATTCCTCACAGCAAGAAGATGAGAGTGTAACAGTCTGCACCGCAAGAAGATGGAAGTGTAACAGTCCCATCACAAATAGATATACATTAAGAGATTAGAGTGATTTAGTTTATTTAATTCAATTAATTATTATTTAAATAATTTGGGTTAACCATTTTAAATTTATTTTTATTTTGAGTTATAAAAAAAAAAGTTATTTGAAGTTAATTTTAGGCTAAACTATTACATATGACTAGCTTATCTTTGCTCCATTTGAGAAATATGAGGATATTTTATAAAGATGGCTGATTTGATATGAAAAAGCTAAATTGTGGAGATGCAAGAGTGGCCCCTCTAATTTATTCAAGTTGAAAAGTTTATGTTCCATCTTCTAGCAAATGTCAAGTTCTTACTGAAAATTTCAATGTTTTACAAATTGGTATTCATGTTCAATTCTTTGTGATTCGGGCTGATGGTAGAACTTAACAGACTATATATATAAATATATATATATATATGGGAAATTTGGTAAAAATATGCTTTGATTCAATCACATTTGAATTTTGATTAATTCGGTGTCCTTGTATTATTACATGATATTGAATTATGCTATTATAAATTTGTTTATATTGCTCTTGTAAGAGGGATGAAATGAAATTAGTAAGTTGCAGTCACCTGGAAAGAAACAAATGTGATAATGAAGGGTCTGAAAGGAATGTGAGATGTCTTTGATGTTTGATTGCAATTCAGTTGTAATAAAGCTCTGATTTGCTAGACACAACTGATCTATAAGGATTAGAAACAAAATTAATGGTTATATTTGAATATTAATTTTTATGTATTGAGATTATTATATAGAATTTTTTGGACTAAACTTAAGATGATTTTTATTTGAGATTCAGTATTGTAAAGCATGTGAATAACAAGTAAGAATCTATAACAAGTTTTTAGGTTATGCTTATTCTAGTAGGGCAAGGGTCATGGTTGTCCAGTACTTAGGGCTTGTTTGCCCTAAGAAGCTCATATTTGAAGTTTTTACAAATATATATTGAATTAGATTGATCCTACTACTAACTTATTTTTGTGAATGGATAAAAATATATCCAAAACTTTAAAAAAAATTGTTATTTTAGACAATAGATAAAATAATATGCAATAGGCCAATAGCAATGCCAAATTAGCTCTTAATTTTCATTTCAATTCTCTTGAAACAAATTTCAGCGAATTTCTATAAGAAATATCCTTTTTTTAATTAGGGACATCAAAAAATATATTAACCTCACAAAATTCATAAGTAAAGATCATAGGAAATCTAATGGCTTGGAGTTTGCCTTTGTCACTAACCCAATTACCTGCATAGTTACCTGACATAATGAGCTTGAGAGTTTGTCTTGATCACTAACCCTATTAAAGCAGAAGAAAGAAATGTGTTAATGCTGTGTATGTCTTTCTATTAACAAGCAATTGCTTTTTATATACAAGTAATGTTTTACTAAGCTAAGTAATTAACTATTTACATAATCAGTTCTAATTAATTAATAAATTACAACAGCAGAATTAGTTCTAACTAATTAACAAATTACAACAGTAAATGAATGTATTTACAGCTAATACCCCCCTCAAGCTAGAGTGTATATGTCAAGAACACCCAGCTTAGTTAGAAAATATTGAAATTGAGTAGAGTGATTGGCTTTGGTGAAGAAGTCCGCAATTTGATTGTTGGAGGAGATAGGCATGAGTTTCAGTAAGCCAGCTGTAACTTTCTCTCTAACAACATGGCAGTCTATCTCAATATGTCTCGTTCTTTCATGATAGACTGAATTTTGTGCTATATACATGGCAGACTTATTGTCACAGAACAATAAAGGGGGTTTAAAGTGGATGAGTTTTAAGTCACTCAGCAGATACAAAAACTACTGGATTTCACAAGTTGTGGATGCCATAGCACAATATTCGGCCTCCGAAGAAGATCGGGCTATGGTGTTTTGTTTCTTTGTTTTCCATGATACCAAGGAATTACCTAAGAAAACACAAAATCCCGTGATGGACCTTCGAGTATGTGGGTAAGTGCCCCAATCTAAATATGAAAAGGCTTGGATCTGCAAGTTTGAGCTGGCAGAATAGAGCAATCCTTGCCCTAGAGATCCTTTGAGATAGCGAAGTTCTCTATTTGTGGCTGTTAGATGATATTCTGTTGGCTTGTCTAGAAATTGGCTTAGCTGCTAAACAGAATAACTAATGTCTGGTCTTGTGTTTGTTAAGTAAAGTAATCTACCAACAAGAGCTCTATATGATGTAACATCTATGAGTAGTGGAGCATCTTCATAAAGGGATTTATCATTGGGTTGCATAGGAGTTGCAATAGGCTTTAAACCAATGAAACCAGTAGAATTGAGCAGCTCTAAAATGTATTTTCTTTAGCAGATTGAAATTCCATTTTGAGTTTTAACTACCTCAAATCTTAAGAAATATTTCAAAGGACCAAGATCTTTTATATGGAATTTATTGTCTAGATAAGACTTGATGAGTTTGATTTCTGTCATAGAATCACCAGCAAGGATTACATCGTCAACATACACCAAGAGCACAGTAAATGAACACTC
>CANXYC010004767.1:0-29824 GCA_948193065.1 Aleurites moluccanus | reverse complement strand
CATGAATTAATGGTGAAATGATTGAAACAAAATGATTTGGAATGAATTCTAAAGTGGCCGAATTCAATGATGTAGGAATGATGCTTTGATTTTGATGTTTAAATGGTTTAAAAGGTTTGAATGATGTATAATTGATATGTTTAACATGAATTGATGGTTAAAAGTTGAAAAAGAATTCATTTGAATGGAAGAACATATTGGCCGAAATAATGAAGTTTAAATGGTGTTTTTGTTTTAGTGTTTAATAGGTTTAAATGCCTAAATGATATACATTTAATGCAATGGTATGATAATTGATGGATTGGCATTGAAAAATGGACAAAAAGAATGAATTTCACTCAAGTTGGTTAAGGTGGACTTTACTAGTTTAATGTGTTAGGTTGATGTGAATTATAAAGTTAAGTTTGAATATGAATAAGTGTTGAAAATGGTAGGAATGTATAGGTTTAAATGTGTAAAAGAATGAATGATGTGAGTACTTTGGAGATGATATTGATTATTGTATATGTTTAGTATATAATACTAAGTTAAGTGCATATAAGTTTGTAAAGTGCTAAATTAAGTGTATTTGAGTTTATAAAGTGATATATATGTTATGCGTTGGTGTAATGTGAGCTAATAGTGATGATAGACAAGTATTTAGGCATAAAGGAGTAGAAAGTGTATAATTTGTGCAAAGTATGGTTGATAGGGCATATGGTGTATGCCTTGTGTAATTTGATGTGTTTTTGCATATATAATGTGTTTTGTAATGATTTTACATCTTATCGGAGTGTTATATGTGAAAATAGGTGAACTGTCGAGTACTCCAGATCGGGGTATCGGACGGCGGGCCGATTAGGGGTTAGAGCAGTGGATTGGCGGCTAAAAAAGTTTAATTGCATAAAAGGTGAGTCTATATGTATAATAATGCAAGATTTGCATCTTATATAATATAATATTTTATTTGAGCCAATAAAATTGAGTTTGATACCCAAAATCCCAAACAGTGCAAATTGGCTCGTAAATAAACCCGCCGAAACGACCTAAAATGACCTAAACTTTGACGTGTCATAAAATGAAAACCAGAAAGCCAATTGGGCCACCACTTGGCCCAATCATCTAGTCTCGACCTAAGCTTTGAAATGGTACCTCATGGACCACCTAATTCTTTTGGTAACATAGTTAACTAGAAAATACCTAAAAATTCCAAAATTGACCCGTAATTTGCAAGCCAGTTGCGGCAGCGCAACTGGGCCTCGCCGGGCCAATTTTTGACAAATCTCAAATTTGTTCTATTATTCTTCATATATATATATATATATATATATATATATATATATATATGATTGTTCTACAGTTATATCAAGTATAAATATGCCATATTTGTGGTTAAACGGAGACATACTCATATGATATCATAACAGGACTATTTCGATGGTATAGTGGAAAATCCATCGACCGTGTGCACACTGGTATACATTGGACCCTTGCTGGAGAGGGTAGTAATGTCTCTAGCCGTAAGAGCTGATCACTCTTACGTTCACTGGATTTTTGCACAATAGTGCGTTTATTATACAAAATACTTTTCATTGGACCCTCGCCTGTTATATCATATGTGCGTTGACTCGTACACTGGATTTTATTTGAGTATTTATATAGAAAGTTACCTAGATATTTATATGAATAATGATACAGATACTGATTATATTCTTCACTATTTATCTTATATTGATTTTACTGGTCATATTCTTCATTTGTTATCTTATATTGATTCTATATACCTTATATGGGCTAATGATTTTATTGAGCATTTACTGCATTTTTATTCTTATAGATTCACTGAGTATTTTTATACTCACCCCCTTCAGTGGTTACCATTTTCAGGTCAGCATTGAGGCCCGAATTCCATAGGCATCTCCTATCCTCGCCTTGGAATTGTGCTATTCAGTGACATGTAAATTCTAGTCCCAAAATCATATGTAAATATTTATACAGTATAGAGGTTCCATGGTACTGTAAAGTAAATAGGGGCATATATATGTATGAGATTATATGTTTATGTTGTTGCATATGAGTATTATGCTATGCATGGATAAAGCTTGAGATACAAAGATATTGATAAATATGTGATGATATGAATGAATATGATCTGGTATACAAATGTATACATGAGATGATATTGGAGATCCAGAGGGATCATTGACTTGAGATAAATATTGAAGTATATAGTGGAAGTGCTTAATTGCTTATTTTTCAGCTGGGCATACTCCTTAAATAGAGGAGATGCTGCCCAATTTTTATAGAATTGTCAAGCCATATTGAGATTGTTATTGAATTGCTGCCATATAGTATAGTTATTTGGGTTCTTCGCGGTACTGGTAGCATAAGCATCACCCGTACCCTAGGACCTTCACGGCTCCTAAGTTAGGTTGTGACAAAGGAATTCTGTAGTTTGTTAAAGACAATGTAATTAATTTAAACACTGTATCTTTATATATGAATATTAGATGCTCCTTGGGTATTGTATAATGGTATAGACATATTGTTTATATAAGTGTATGAGACATTTTGAAGTGTAAATGTATAAGATTATGGAAGTTACAGAATGATTGACAAAGTTAATGAATAAATAGTGTATATGTGAATGTATGATTATAGACTGATGTGTAATTGATAATAGATGATTTTTGTTGCGATATTGTGATTGTCCTGTAGTGATTGATAGGTTCTACGGGTGTCGGTCGCCTCGGCATCTCCCACACCCTAGGACAGTCGCGACCCGGGATCGGGTCATGACATATTTTCACATGATTACTTGATATTGTTATTGTTCCCAATAACCTATTATACATGTAGATTTGACAGAGCTTCCTCATAGATGGGGTAGCGAGTAAATACCGTCAATAATGTCCACATTGATTTATATGGAACCCTAGCTGGGAAGGGTTAACTGTCCTAGCCATAGGGCCTAATCAACCTTATGTACATGATATGAGATTGATATGAGTTATACGTATTCATGGCCCACTATGATACCCTTATCTTATAATGCTTACCCTTGATATTCATTTTCTTACCCAATGTTATTTACCATTGTTATCACCGTTATCTATTCCATACACTTAAGGGCATTTGGTGTGCAGATCACTAAGCTTTGATATGCAATTTGATAACCTTTATTTATTTATCATAATCGACATTACCTAAATTCTTATTGTACATCTTATATGTTATTTACCTCTTAGTTTTTATGTTTAATGATGTATATTAACTCACTGAGTATTTTTATACTCATTCTTTAGTTGTTTATCATTTTACAGGTGTTAAATTGAGATGTCTATATCCAAGTCATTCCTTTTTCGACTTGGAAGATCAAGAGCTTCAAGGTAGTGATTAATTATTAAAAAGTCATATCTATAAATCTCTAGAGCTCCATGGTACTACTGTATATAGATAGATTAATGATGTAAAAATATTATATGAATATTTGTTAAGGACAACCGACGTGATGGATATTAATCGTAGTATGGGAAATACTTAATATCTAATAATGATTAAATTAATGACAAAGATAATGATACTAAAATAATAAGGTTAAAATGTAACGTGACATAAGGAAAAGAAAGAAAATTATATATGCTTAGAAGTGTCATGAATGTTTTATGAATTATGGAGTTGAGGGTATAAGGATAGCAAGTTATTAGGACTGTAAAAAAAAAAAAATTGTGCAGGCTGTGTAATTTTTGAAAGACCCGATTTTGGATTAGGATAACATTAAAAATACGAAAGAGACTTTGTCAAAATTTCTGTAAAGTTAACAAGTAATAAATGGAATTTAAATATTAATAAATATATGAGTTAAGAATGATTGACAATTGGATTGTTAGTGGGTTATATGGGTCTCTGGTGACTTTAGATCTACCCGTGCCCTAGGATCGTCGCGTTTCAAAAGTGGGACGTGACACCCTAATCGATGTTTGATGTCAAATCTTAAATGGATGATATTTAATGTTTAATTAGCTTAGATTATGTTAATTGGAGGCTAATGGAAGATTATTTTGTGATTGATTTGGTGTAGAAAATCAAGATTTGGATGAATGTGTTTTTTGCCTCCTTTGATGATTTTGGTGAAAAATCAATTTTGCTAGCCAATTGGAAGTGTGATGTGAGTTTACTATGAATCATTTAACATGCCTAAAGACTTGGAATGTTGATTGGAATTCTCCTCTTTTTCTCCATGTTTGGCCGAACTACTTGACACTATTCATTCCTTTGTCTTTTGTTTGGTTTCCTCCTTAGTTCACATGCCATTTTGATCCATTGAATGATGTTTATTGTTGGATATTCAATGTCTATTTTGTAGCCTTAATTGTGAGTTGTTTTTTGATTATATGGGCAATGTCAATGTTGCATCATAACCTAACCAAATTATCCATTTAATGTTGCACACCAAGTGTTTGACAAAATGCCTAATTCATTTTTCATAGGCCTATCAATTATTTCTTCCATAGGACTACCATTTGAATGTCATTGTCACCAATGACATTGGCTAGCCAATTGTGACAACCATTGAACCTTTGATAACAAATATGCATACCAAACCTTTCATGATTGTTATATCCATTATTATTCCATTTGCTTATTCTTTTAGTTAACAGTTGTTGAATTATAGTATCAATTGAATTATTGGAAAGCTATTGTTTATTGATAAGTTTATTGTTTCCTATTGTATCCTATTGACTTGTTCCATACCTATATTGGATATGATGTGATTTCACAGAGCTTCCTCACCGACGAGGTAGCGAGTAAATACCATCGGTAATGTGCACATTGACTTTACATAATACCCTAGCTGGGAAGGGTTAACTGTCCTAGCTATAAGACTAGATTAGTCTTATGTACATTGATATGAGTTATAGATAAGACCAGATCTGTCTTATCTATATGATATGAGCTTTGTTGGCCTATTTTTCTGATTCTAACTCATTGATTTTGTAACATGTTTCCTTATTCTGTAATTAGTGTGCAACCTTTTTATTTATTGACTGTTTACCTGTCATTTATTGATTATCTAACCTTTTTCCATTAAGTGATGCATATTAGATTCACTGAGTATTTATACTCATTCTTTTAGTTGTTTTCCATTTTACAGGTGTAGAGTATGAGGCAGAATCCCGTCTGTTGTGCCCCTGTGGATTTCTCCAATTTGTCTATTAACAGTGTAATTATTTTAACACTGTATTTTTGTATATATTTTAGTTGCTCCATGGTATGTATTAATGGCATAAGTAGACTGTAAATATGTGTATATAGCATAATATGGAGATGAAATATTAATGTTGCATATGAGTATGATGATTACAGCTTATAGCAAAACAAATTACAGATAGTTAGACTATACAGTAACATAGTGACAAAATGGATATTAAATAATTAATTGGTTAATGATATGATAGTAATTGATTTTAGAAATTGATACTGGGCTCTACGGGTATCTGTTGCCTCTGGCATCTCCTACATCCTAGGACCGTTATATTATGAAATCGGGATGTGACTATTCATGAATGATCCTTCTTCACCATCATGAACCCATTCTATAATCTGCTGAGCCTTGTATTCTTTTACACTCCTTAGGTGGATATTGTCCCAAGCCCTTTTATAGAGTACATCACTATTCAAGATTAAATTGCTAGCTAGCTGTTTGATTGTCCTACACTCTGACTTAGTAGCTTCTTCTAGATAATTCTCATTTTTTAGGAAGTTGAAGATATCCAAAAACCATGGCTTGTTGTCAGCCAATTGGATTTGCATGCAAGTGGTGTTATAACTCAGCTATCTATAGAACAATCACCACAAATCTGACTATTTCAGTGCCCAACATATATATCATAGATGCTAAAGTTCCTAAAGCATCAACAAACTGATTATTTGCTCAGGGAAAATAGTTAAAGGATATCTCATGGAAATTCTAGGCAAGATTATCTAGGCATTAATGGTAATGAATCAAATGCTCTTCTCTTATTTTTCACTTACCAAAAGCTTGTGACACGATGAGATTAAATTCTATATAGACTTTTAGATAGTCAATCCTCATATTTGTGGCAACTTCTAGACCAACTAGACAAGACTCATATTTTGCATCATTAATTGTCACCTCTAAAGCTAGCTTAACTACTATAGGAAAATTATCCCCCTTTGGTGTGAGAGGACTATCCCGATACCATAACCTTTGCTGTTAGCTGCCTTATTAAAGTACAGCTTCCAAACTTCGAGTTCCAATTTCAAGATATCCTTATATTGGAACTCTAGTTTGAATAATTCATCTTCTATAGGAACTGTCGCTAGCTGATCGGCTATCACACTTCCTTTGATTGCTTTTCTTGAGACATACTTCAAATTAAATGTTGTGAATATTTCCAATCATCGTATCATTTTGCTATCAACAGCGAGAACATAAGTGGTATATTAACCAAAGTAATATTGCAACTTATGGTATACCCAAAGTAGAGCAAGACTTAATCACTCAATCTGGTTATACTTAAGTTCATGAGCAAGTATGCACTTACTTAGATAGTAAATGATATTTTATTTTTTTGAATGTAATACCCTAGCTTAAAGGCTTAGAACTTAAGCTTTAAAGGGAAAACCTAAGGGGTTCCTTCTTTGTTTATATGATGTGTATTTATGCATGTTTTAAAAAGTTTTACACATGTAAAAGTGCTTTAAAGGCTATTAGGAAGAAATCGGGAAAAATTCAGTTTTTGGTGAACTAAGGGCAAAATGATCATTTCGCACCCCTTCGAGTTTTATGGAAATTAACATGATATTTGAAGGTAGAAAAGAATATTAGGACATGAAAATGATGTTATTTAATTTATTTGAAGTTTTGTTGGAGAATTAAACCCGGTTGAAAATAGTTCCCGGCAAGCTGCTCAATTGAGGTTCTTAGGTGCTTCATTTGAACTAAGGGCAAATTGGTCTTTTCTTTTGAGATATGGAATTATATGGTATATGCAACCTTATGGAATCATTTTAGGCTTGATTAAATCTAATCATTGGATGAAATGATAAAGAAATGGATGGTTGGATGGCTAGGTTTCACCATTTTAAACATAAGCCTAATGTATAAGATCACACCTTTGATATTTCAATAGATTTTTTCCACCACTTCATTGTTCTTCATCTTCATCACTATTTCACCAACACATTTTCTCTCTCCACCATAGCTAAGTTTCGGCCACCATTGTAATACACCAAATCTTATGCTTTGCTTCCATTTTTGGATAGAAACATATTAATTCCAACCTTGTGAACACAAATATAGCCTTAGATTTTAAGGAAAAACTTAAAAAAGCTAAGAATCAAAGCTTTGATGTTTTTGAAGAACTTTTGGTAAGTTAATGGTTTTGTGATTCTTTTGATTCAAATTTGATTATATGATATTCTTTGATGATTATTGATGTTCAAAACATGTTTTGGATGGATGAAATTCAAAAAGATGGATTAAAACCCTAATAGGAAGTACTTTGAATCAAAGTATGATTTTGATGATTCTTTTGGTTTAAATGATGTGTATGATATGTATTTATGGTCAAATGAAGGAAACAAATCCAATTGGTTATGGTTTCATTTTGGCCAAAATATTGATGATGTATATTGATGTGTGAATTAGATGTTTAATAGGTTTAAAAGGTACGAATGATGTAGATTTGATGTGTTTAACATGAATTGATGGCTAAATGATGGAAATGAATTCATTTGGAATGAACCTTGGTTTGGCCGAAACTTTGAGGAGATTAAATGATGAATATGTGCTTGATGTTTAATAGGTATTTTTGAATGAATGTTATGCATTTGGTGTTTATAAATGTTGTATGTTTGATTGGTGTTGAAAAATGGAAGAATTGAATGATTTCCATTAAAGTATAACAATGTTGACTTTACTACTTTAAGGTGTTAGGTTAATGCAAATGAGGAAGTAAGGTTTGAATATAGTATAATAGTATAAATGATTAAAATGTATAAGGTTAAATGTGGGAAGGTTGAATGGTATAAGTAATTTGAAGCATATTTGAGATTTGATGTATGTTTGGTATGGAATATTAAGCTAAATGTTTGGAAGTTCATAACTTAGCATTAAAATGATGAACATGTGTAATGTGAATGTTGTATGATGATAGAAATCCAATTGATGCATGAAAGGTATGAAAAGTGTTAAAAGAGTGATATAAGGCCTTTGATGTGCAATATGGGTTAATGTGTGTTTATGCATGTTGATATGCTTTAATATGCCTTGATATGTGTTTTGATATGGTTTATAGTGAGTATAAGTCTTATAAGAGTAATTTGGTTATTATAGGAGAATCGTCCCAAGCTAGGGCTGCGGACGGGGAATCACGGGCTGACTAGGCTTGATTGAGTACTATTTGGAAATTTTGGTAGAGGTGAGTCTATATATATGATTGATGCATTATTCATTCATAAGTCATGAATTTATGCATATGAAATGATATTCTTGCTTGAAAAACCATTAATGATCCACTTTTGGGCAGATTTGATAATATGACCTAAAACAGAGCTACCGAAATGCCTATAATTGGCATAAACTTTGAATTGCTATAAAATTCAATCTGAAAGGCTTTTTGATATGAAACCAAGCCCAATTGTCTATTATATATATGTATTTTTTATTAGCATAAAGAAAATGCCATGTTAATATTGATTTCAAGGCAAACCAGAAAGGGCCTGAAAAATGAGAAACGGACCTGTAATTTGGGAGCCAGTTGCGGCAGCGCAATTTGGGCCCCAGCGGGCAAAAATATGAAATTGAGCCAAACTCTTTCTTTGAACTTTGTTATGCCATATATCATCATTTAAGTTGTATTTGAGACTTATATTGATATGTTTATGCTATATGAGATATATGCATATAATATGTTATAACAAGACTACTTTGATAGTGTAGAAACAAACTATTGGCTATGTACATAGATATATGTTATGACCTCTGCTAGGGAGGGGTAAATTCCCTATGCCATGGATGATTGGAGGGATATGTGATGGAAGTGAAGTAACAGCTCAGTATGATATGATATGATATGACATGTTACAGGCTCCTGTTATATTATATGCATTATAGTTCATGATATGTATTTCATCATGCTATCACCAATATTCATATTTACAGATCATTAATGGATAGATGTGACTTGTCATGAATAATATTGCATACTCATATATATATATTGAGTCACAGAGTATAATGTTATACTCACCCCCTTCAGTGATTATATGTTTTCAGGACCTCAGTGAGACAGACATTCATTGGCTACATCATCTTCAGCCTTGGATCACAGATGTATGTATTTGAGGTCACTCCTATGTATAGAAGTTCCTTGGTATATAATGTATAGAGGGCTTGGATTGGATAAGAGTATAATGTCTAATATGATCAAAATGATAACCATATATAATATGGATATGTCAATGATGTTCATATATATGATATGAGAAATTGATATGATGTATATATGATAAGAGTTATGAATGCAAATATTGAAGTACATATTGAGTTGTGATTGACTACTAGAGAATAAAAGGGGATGTATGTTATATTGGAAGTGTAATTTCTATGTTTTACGGATAGCTTAAGTCAAAGTTACAAAGGAAACTCTGTCAGTTTTTCTGTATGAATATTATGATGTAAAAAAAAATTATCACCTAAAATGTATCACGAGTTAAGTAATGATTGTAAAAGTTAAGTTAAAGTAAAAGCATGGGTTCTTCGAGGTATTGGTCGCCTTGGCATTACTCGTACCTTAGGACCGTCATGGTCTAAAATTAGGCCGTGACAATGAATTTGGTCCATTATGAGCTAGCATTGCTCCCACAACTTTTGGTGTCATAGAGAGATACAACAACATAGATTTACCTAGCCTTGGTGGATATAACACAGGAGGATTCAACAAATATTCTTTGATCTTTTCAGAGGCTTGTTAGCAATCATCATTCTACTACTTAGAAGCTCCTTTATTTAACAACATAAAGTTAGGCCCACATACATCAATTAGTTGGGAAAGTTAACATATTACAATCACCCTAGGAAACTCTTGACCTCTTTTTCTATTTTTGGAGTTGGCATTTCCAAAATGGTTTTTGACTTGGCAGGGTCTACTTCTATTCCTTTCTAACCATGTAGACTAAGAATACACTAGAGGATGCACCAAATAGACACTTAGCTGGATTCAACTTTAGATTGCATTATCCGAGTTTAAGAAAGAATCATCTTAATGCATCTAAGTGTCCATCCACTATTTCAGACTTTATGACCATCTCATCTACATAAACTTTAACATCCTTATATATCTTGTCATGGAAGATGGTTGTAGCCATTCTTTAGTATGTTTCTCCGATGTTCTTTAAGCCAAAAGGCATAATCTTATAGTAGTTTGTGTCTCATTCGATCAAAAAGGCTATCTTTTTCTTGTTAGGAGGATAAACTTAGATTTCATTATAACCTGCATACAAGTCAGTCAAAGAGACTACTTAAGATCCTATTATGCAGTCAACAAATAAGTCAATATGAGGTAAAGATAAGTCATCCTTTGGATAAGCTTTATTCAAATCTCTGTAATCCACACACATTTGAACCTTTTTGTCTTTCTTGGGAACCAGTACTATATTGGCTAACCATGAAGGATAGGTGATTGTCTCAATGAACCCATTATCCAACAACTTAGTTACCTCTTCCTTAATCTTGAGTGACCATTTTACTTTATGTCTTCTTACTTTCTACTCAACAATCTTCATGTGCTCGTAAACCAAAATCTTATGGACCATTATACTTAGACAATACCCATCATATCTTTGGGCTCCCATAAAAAACAATACATAAATTCTTTGATTACAATTAACAAATCATCCCCATTATAATATGATGATGCAATGTATATGAGTTTTGTTTTTTTTCTTTTGTGCCAAGATTAATTGATTCTTTGTTATTTTCTTTCTTATTTCATTTATTTTATTTTCTAGTGATGTCTCATTCAGATTGGATTCATGAACAAAAGAAGAATAAGACACAAAAATATTAAAGGAAAACTTGGATTTTTTTTTTGTTACGAATCATATGTTATATCAAAACTGAAAGATGAACAGGAAAGGTCGTTTACAGACTCTAAAGAAGAAAAAGGAAAAAAAAGAAGAAGAAGAACAATACTCAAAGGACCCAGACTCAAACTCAAGTTCAAATTCTAACTTGGACTTAGACTTGACTTGAAGCTTGAACTAGAAAGGAGACATGTTACTAAGGCTAGAATCCTCCTCATAGTACTAATTATTAGGTAAAGCTAATATCGGTTCGATGAGCTTTTTAGGGTTTGCTTTTACTAAACTTCCAATCATGAAGACTTGCTCAAAGAGAAAAGCCTTCGTATTTTCTTCCTAATCCTTCTCCAACATATAGATTGGTTCACAGTCCTCTAGGTTAAGGCTAACATCAAAGAAAAATTCAAAACCAAGTGTCAGTTTCTTGGTTATGGGACAATACCGTATTCAAGAAAGCCACAATAAGGAAAATTCTCTCCTTTCACAAAATACCCATTCAAGGTTTTAAAATAAGGGTGCATTTGCCATTTAAAAGTTCACCTTTCTGCTTGGCCTCAACGCTTCTTTTAGTCCTTTTCTCATTTCCTCCTTATCCTTTTAAATAGGCCTATAGTTAAGCCCAAAATGAGGATTGGATATTAGATAGTCATTAAATGAGGCTATCCCTTATTGGTTTTGCCATGCCTCAATCCTATTGGGTATGTGACCGACACTAGAGAATGAAAAAACAAAAGGCTTTTGGAACTCGTAGTAATTCTGACTTATCACTGGATGGCAAAAATTGTAATATGACAACTGTAACTATTATAATGCAAAAGCTATGAGCCTACCTGTCAAGAATAACCTTAAAAAAATATTAACTTTATGCCACTTAGTGATATCATCATACATATAACATCATCATCATTAGATTTCTGTTTAACAAAACAACAAACAGAACTACGACTATAAATCTAACATTGAAAATAACAATGCGAAGCTTTAGAAGTTTTATTACAATAAACATGGAATAATTACATAATAAAATAAAATAATTTCATTGCCTAAGTCTACAAGGAAGGAATACTGAAAAACCTAATCTCTTTAAGCTCGACTTGAAACTTGGAAAAAAAATATTTAAAAAGGGGTGAGCATTTGACTCAACGAGCTGATATAAATCAATTTAACATATAGGTGTGAATACAGATTTTGCACCCAACTAGACTTGGGTCATCTCAGACTAATTAGCAATCAATCGAAAATAAAATTTGATTATGAATACAGATAAATGGGACCGTGCCAAGCTGATTGGCGTCAACTGGAGGTCAAACCACTTTGAATTGGGTGAATCCGACTAGATAAGAATGAAGACGAACCTAGTTGTAGCCAAGCTAGGGTTTGGCGATAGTGCCAAACCTAATTGGTGGCCCCACTAGTGGTACAAATAGCCTTGGGTTGCGCCACCACCCAGGAAAGGCTCTGTTACCAGCTAAGCCTCTTATTGTTACCAAGATGAAGCCCCTTTGCCACTAAACCCAGAATGTGAATCCCACTTCGGATTTTAGTTTGGTTTTCCCTCATACTTTTTCCTATAAATACAAGGCTTAATTTCACTTAAAGCACACTGACTCTCATTAAGTTTCATCGACACCGACTCTTATTGAGTACTAGAACAACTAAGTTGAATTTTTTTTAGTTGGCTCTCATTTCTCCCTCCTTATTTGATATTATTGTTCACAAGCGGTTCAATTCTCTTTGATTTCAAACCAATTTCTTCAACTCATTGAGTTGGAGGAACGGAAGACCTAGAGCGTTCTCTGTTTGAGTCAATTTAGAAGCAATAACCTGAAACACGTTGTTGTGCTGGCAAAATCAACTCAAAGCACGCCGTAGTGCTAATCCTACTCAATCAAAATGAAACTCTGATCCGGGCAAGCTCAAATAAGTTATTGTTGACACCAATTTTTGACACACCTTGAGCCCAAGCCGAAGCCTGATGATGTGGCATCAAGAATCGAGATCGCGAGAAGAAGATTGTTTGTCAAAGTGATTATTTTTGCTTTTGGATCGTGGAAATTGCTAGGGTTGTCTTGGAAATTGATGGTCTGGGTTTATATTTTAATATAAAATGTGTCAAAAATAATTTTAAATTTAATTTGAGTTATTTCGAGTTATATTCGGTGATCCAAATGCAAATTGAATCCGTAGGCAATCACCGGCCAGTTTTGCGATGAGCCGTCAGGCCCATTCATGCCCAAAGCCAATTTAAGTTGTTTTCTCAGTTAAAAGGAATTTATAAATAGTTTTAAAAGTTTTTGAAAAGTTTTGAGCTATTTCAGATAGATCAGACACAAGAACGGGCGCCGGGTGCATTGACGGGGTCGTTTGAGGCAAGCCGTCGAGCCCGTGCATCAACAATTGGATTATGGCTTCTTACCCCTACCATATGGCTGGTTACAGGGCCACACAACCCAAGGAAGGGTAGCACAACCCAAAGAAAGGCCATATGGCCCTTCTGCCGTTCAGCAAGCTATGAGATAGTTCATGCATGCTGCCACCCATCGATCCAAATTTCCTTCCAATTTTGGAAGATTTCAGTTTTTTTTGTGCCAATTTAGCTACTGGAAGGGTTCTTATTTGGGATTTTGATCAAATGGAAAGTTTTGGGTTGAAAGCCGAAAAAGAAGCTTTAGGGCTTATTGGTTGGAAAGTAACCCTAAAGCTATTTTGGAAGCTACTTTGTGGCTGTTTATAAGGCTTTATTACTTAGAAAGTCTGAACAAAACTAAATAGGAGTATTTTAACTTGTTTTTTCATATTCAAGTGGCGGTAAGAGCTTATAAATAGGCTTTCTCCCTCATTAGTTGGGGGATGGGAGTTTTAACGCCTAAACTCTTGGCAAACTAACTCTCTCTTTTAATCAAACACAAAATTAGAGTTTTTACTACACAAAGACTAAAGATTTCATTAAAATCAATCAAATTTGTTTAAAGTATACAAAATAATCATCTTCTTCAAGAAATCAAAGGAATAAAATTGAGATTTTCTTTTTTTCATAAACTTCCTTCAAGAACATATCAAGAACGTTCTTGATAGTATTCTTAATAAAATGAGTATATTTAATTGAATCAAAGCTTGATTCAAAGTAAGCACGTGATGACAAGCGATCTTCTTGGAGCAATCGATGTTCTTGATTTTCAAAATCACCCATAAGATGAACGAAGCCACAGGGCGATTTGCCAAACCTTGATGTGTCCAGGTTTGAGTAGTTTCCTATTTTCTTTTTATTTAGCAATCATGTGAGATTTTGGGCATAATCACATGGATTGGTAACAGTCCACATAATCTTTATTTTCTTCTTCTTTGTAAAAAATCTTAATATGAACTAAGTTTGAATCAAGAATTTGTATTTACTTGATGTTTAATTATGCTTAAATAAAAATCTAATCAATTTGAGCTAAAAGAACCTAGAAAGAATTTTAGTCCCTTTTATATGAAACTCATGTTTTTTTCTTCCAGCCACTGTTTTGATGTTCTTTTCTTTGTTTAAAAACCATTTTGATTAATTTTAAAATACTTAGTATCATTAGGATTAGTTTTTAAATCATTTAAGATGAAAAAGTACTAAAATTTCTTAAGAAAAGTTGCAAAAACAATTTACATTCAAAATAGGAGGCTAAAGTTTGGTCAGAAGGGCCATACAGCCTTTTCCTATCCCATGAAGGATTGAGAAGGGCCACACAGCCCTATGTTTGCCCTCGGGGTGGCACTTGTTTATCTTTTTTGCTTGTTTTCTTTACTTTTTATGTATATTTGATGCTTCTAATTATATTTGAATGTTAGTATACCATGAATAGATGTATGCATCCTAGGATAAATGACTACATGATAGTTTTTATTAACTCAAAAGCATGCTAGGACTAAAAGTGCCAAAGTTAAAGCTTAGTTATGCGTATTTGTTGCTAGATTGCCTATTTTATATTATTAGCTTGAAATTTGGTATGCTTTGTATTATGTGACAATATGGCATGATTGAATACATGGTTGAATGATTTTTAAGATTGACATAATACCATGAAGGAAAAATTTGGAGGCATGTACTTTAAATGCATAAGGCATGATTGATTGAATATACATTTTATTGTCATGTCATACCAAAGGTTCTATAGGTTAGCATGCCATGCCTAGGTTAGTTGTCTAAAGTGATTTAACTTGTACATAATTTGGAGCATGCATCATTATTTTGGTCATTTATAAATAATCCAAATGGTTAATATCGTGCTTATATTCGTTGCATTATGCATATAGTAAATATGATTTTTTGGTATGATTAGAAGGAAGTATGCTATTTTACAAAATTTATTGTGTATACATTTGTTTTGTATGAGCTAACTATGTTAGGACAAGGTAAACTAAATAACATGAGGCTTGTAAGGCCTACGCACGCTTGAAAAATAAATGGACTTAAATTGCATTAAGGCCCAAAAAGGCAAAGTCCAAGGTGCACATATTTTGTTTAATGCATTAGATTATAAAATTTAGTTTCTCTTTTTTATTATGGTATGGTCGAGCACGTACCATGATAGAACTTACTATTTTTGGCTTATGATTTGTTTCTTTTAATGTTATACCTAATTTTTGTTCATTTATGATTTCTAACTAAATAGGGAGGCTGGCCAATAGCCAAGTGGACTGAGGTACCTAACATCTTCCCCAATCCGTACCCATTTTCCTTACCTGAATCTCTGAATTTGACAGCCTAGTGCTTAGCTAGGGATAAAATCATCACTTATTTCCTAGAGGAAGGAAATGCACCGCATTTGTGGTCTCAGTTACACTTTTAATCGAGTGTCAACTCCTTTTCTCGAATTGTTTGTTCCTTACCAATATACCTTAGGTTCAAATCCGAAATATCTCCGAAAAAGACACCATTGTTATCCCTTATGACTTTTACCAAATTCAAAGTAGAACCTCGATTCGGGCGAGTTTTAAGAAGTCGTCCCTCGTAAGGCAATACCTGACCCATTTGAAGAAGGTGTCCCTCTCAAACTAAGGTATTATGTTTGTACCTCGAAATTAATTGATCTAAATCAATTAAAAGAACCTTAAAATCAATCTTTTCTTAAAATCGAATCAAACCCCTTCGCAAGAAAGGAGAATTGCATAGGTTTTGTTTCCCATTCAACAAGATATGCAGATAAGCTGTCTCATAACTTCAAACCCAAAAACACTAAAAACTCTCATTTTTCTTAAATTAACCTGTCTTAACATTGTTTTAGGGAATGTGTGATTAACCTAGAATTCTCATTAAGGGCTAGAGTTAACATCCCTTTTTATTGGCTTTTGATGTAATAAAACTCTTTTACTTTTTGTCTGTTACTTTATGAATGCTATATTACTTGCTTTATTGTTCGTGCATTATATATTTGCCATCCATTTTATTAATGTCATTCTTATAAACTGCTCATGAAATCTTATTTTTTATAAATCGATTGTTAAATGGAAAGCCAAAATTTGAGTTATTGTAAACCAAAAATCTAGTCCCCAAGCTCAATCTCGGTTCGAAGGTTTAGTGATTTTATCCTTATGCTATAAATAGGAGTCAAATTGGATTTTCTTTATTTTTCTCTTAAAAATGACGGTGGCAACTCTATTAATTTTTAAACAAAGATCAAAGAAATAATTTGGCTGAAGCTGTCTTTAGTCTATGGGAATTTGCTCCTTTGATTTGAGCATCTCGGTGCTAGGGCGAGGCCTCACAATAAGTCATTTATTTTCTATATGAAGTGTCATATTAAACGTAATTATCCTTAAGCATACATAACATCCATGATAAAAAATGTTTGTGAAATCCATCGTCGTCTCATTTATTGTAAATGGGGAGCTGACCCTTATCTCTTGTTTCTCTTAAATCAAAATTACAGAGTCACAGTTAGATCAACTCAAACTAGACATTCCAATACTCTTTTATCCATGTCCAGGGGATACAATGAGATCAACACGACCAGGACTATCCCTATCATATCATATCAGGGGTCATAGTGAGACCAACTCCAACTAGTCTATCCCTATCATCATATCATGTCGTGTGTCATATGATTAATATTTTCTATGTTATCATAGGTGGATTCCATATCATCATATTTCCCATTGCAATCACATACATGTATATCATTCATCACCAATGTCATATAATACGGAATAAACATACATCATACTTATGAATCTAATGCAACAGTGATAACTTATATACATATATATTTCATTCATTCAATGCTTACATGTCATGCTTAGATGTAGAGTTAAATTAAAATATATCAACACATGAACTTAATGACCTTAAAACCATCTAGCTCTACTTGGAGTGCTTGATGGCAGACGATCGAGAAGACACCTGAAAATACTCATACCATCACACCCCAAAACCACCGGTGTGACGATCTTAAGGTAATGGTAAGCATAAGGCCACTATAAACCCATAGAACACAATATAACCTGGATCTCATACACACTATATCCAAATATACTTATACACCATAATGCACAGTCATTCTTATAAATCATAAGATCATAATCATCAAGTCAAATCTTCATATCATGATATTTCCTTTTGTTTATGGAATAAGGAAAACTCTATAATACATGCCAATCTAGACAACAAAAGAATTCATCTTTAATGTTAATTATGGAGCTCCTAATAATACACTCCTCATTAGTGTAATACCCTAAAAAGTTATAACTATCATGCATGAATTAATTCTCAATAAGTGGTCCATTAGTCTTGAAACAGTGGGAAATAATTTTAGAGACACAGTTAGAAAGAGAACTTGATACTTTTCTGGAAAGCGGTGGTGTCGGGAACACTGACGAGAAATTAGCAGTCCAATCAACGGAAGAATTTCTGAAGTTGATCTAGGGGTAAAAGATCACCATAATTTATGTTTAATTTTGGTAAAAAGAAAGAAGTGAAAATAATTTAGGAACACTGAAAAAGTAAGTAATGGCATTTTTGTAAATAAATAAAAGTTTAAGGTGAATAGTGGACATTGGTCGGTCGGGGTTACAGAATGACTCCATAAACATTTTTATAAATAAGTATAAATTAAAATAAGCTTATTGACTCCCTACTCTGATATCTAATTCCATACAGAATTGACATAATAGATTACAGAAGATTTTGGACCAAAAGTGTAATAGATGAGAATTCGAGGATTTAGTTGTAATTTGCCGTTTGATTTTTCTATTTATTTTGACTTAATCATTTTGTTCTTCATCTTCTTCATTTCTTCTTATGGTGGCCGAACCACCATTTGGTCTTCTTCTTCATCTTTATTCTTCATTTCTCCACCAAATCTTTAGAAATTTGTTAAAAAAGTTAAGTCCTCATCTAGCTTTCTCCATTTCCATCTTCAATTTGTAGAAAGGAGCTAAGGTTTTGGAAGAAAATCAACTTGAAGATTTTGTCCAATTGGTGTACTTGAGGTAAGGAATTGTTTTGTTAAGTTTAATTGATTATTTAAATGTTATTTAGGTTGAATTCGATGGGTTTGAAGTTAATTTGCATCAATTGATGCAAATTGATTGAAATCCCTAAATTGGTTTGGTAAATTTGAAGTTGTATAGAATGACTTGATGAATTAGTATTAGGTTTTGTTAATTGATGTTAGAATTAGTTAATTGGATGTGAATGGATAACTAATTGATGGATAAATTGATATAGAATTGGAGATTTAACAAATGTGACTTTCAAAGTAACCTAATTGGCACAATTGGGGAAAAATTGGTGGAATTGGCTTGTGTAAAGGTGAATTGAAGCATTAGGTGAGTTTACATTGTATCAAATTACATGCCTATGTCATTAAATTGATGATTGGAACCTTTCCCTAAAATTTCATTGTTGGCTGAACCTAATGTGCACTATTCACCCTTTGAAATTTTGCTTGATTTTTGATTGAATTCCCTTGCCATTTGATCCCATTTTGATGTTGTTTAATTGTGTTTCTTGATACTATTGTTTATTGATGCCTATTATTTATTGTGATGTATGTAAATTCACTGAGTATCATCTATACTCACCATTTATTTGTTTATCCATTTCATAAGAGGAGTAGGTTGCAGAATCCCGACGTCTATTTCTCAGTGGATTTCTGCTACAGTTTCTGATGTATATATATTCTATTCTGTATTACATTATTTTGGCATTCATTATCTAGCTGCTCCATGGGGTATGTATGGGTTAGCTAGGAGATGAACATATGTATATATTGATGATGATATATTGAGTTATATAATAATGCTTGATATGACATATGATTGTTACAGCCAATTGCAGAATGATTATAGAATGCGTGACAGAATAATAGAATGAATGGTAATTAATAAATATTAATAATATATTATAGTTTATTGATTGTGCATGTGATACTGGGTTTTACGGGTGCCGGTCACCATTGGCATTTCTCGTGCCCTAAGACCGTCGAGGTCCATAAAACCAGGTCGTGACAATTAGAAATAAATACACAACATAAATATAATGTTTAACAAAGTTATATCCAAGAGTCTTCTTGTAGAGAAGAAGTCAGGAAGCTCTATCTTCTAGATTAGCTCTCTCTCGAGCTATACTATCACTTGAAATCCATAGAAGAGGAGTGAGCCTTCAACTCAATAAGTTATAAACATGCAATGCTTTAGGTTAAGCCAAACAACTTGGATATCATAGTCATAAATATATTTATACATTTACATATACTTATACTTGGGCATGAAATAATTATAAGAAGAAGAATATATAAACCTGTACTTGAAAGAACATGAGTGCTTACAACATAATAGCACTATCAAATCATATCATGTAATAAAACTGATATTATGAAAATGTATCAATAGCCTTGATATCTTATTGTGACATATATGCTTGACCGAGCATATCCGTAGAGCTCATAGCCCCCTTTAGGTGGAACAATGATAAAAACCCTATCAGTTGAATTCCCATTATGCATATTGGACCAAAAAATTTACTCTCATCGGGAAAAGCATTATATACATATTCATGGGTTGGTAAAGCTTGGAATTCTCAAAGAACATATTGATCATAAGACCATCAAACATATAACATATATATAGTTCATTTACACAAATAAGTTTCATTATAAACTTGGTCCAAAGAGAAATAACCAAGTTATTTTCCAACATATAAATAGCTACTCATAGGAAGCAAGAAAGAATTTATCGAATAGGAAACATATATTTCATACCATGGAGAACATTTATGGAGATTTAACAATGTATCTCAAAAGGAGCAACATGTATATGCATTATTCATACTTATCTCAAAGCAATTATCCTTGCTAATCCACTCAAACACTTGAGTAAGAATTATTTCTTCCTATTCTCTTAAGTTCTCCTCTCCTAAATCAAAATCTCCAAATATCCAAAATTAGGGTTTTGCTCAAACATGCTCATACAAAATAAATCCTTATGATTCTAAATATCTTTAAGAGTCTAAACATGATTTCTACTATTAATTTAATCATTTATTAGAAGAATATATAAGATTGAGATGAATAGGTACTATTTACCTAAAAACTTAAAATCCATGAATCCTTCATATAATTCATAATAAATGCCTTTTAATACTCATAAATAAATTATATACATCTATTCTAACCATAGATTAACTTAACTTAAACTTAAAAATGAGTTTGGAGTAAATACCTTGAAACCCTAGAAATGGAGATTCTTGAGAAATCTGGATTCCTGAGGTTATTGGAGATTTGATTCTTGAATCTTATGTTATTTGAGATGTAATAAGTATTTAAAAAGAGATTTTAATGAACGAGTGGGTAGTTGAAGTGTATTTATGAAGAAAGAGAGAAGTTGGGATGAAATAAATGAATCCAAAATGAAATAATAAGGGTCAAACTTATATAGGCCCGTATCTTCATGCCCGTGAAGAGATGCTTCACGACCGTGATAGCCACTGCTCATGTTTGGAACCAAAAACATTTTCATGGCCGTGAAAGTGTGCTCCACGCTCATGAAGGCAAATATGAGAAAAATTAAAATTCACACAGGAAGTTTTCTCATGGTGGTGAAAGGTTCTCACGCTAGTGAAAAATTGCTTTACGCCCGTGAAGAGACTGCTAAGTAGGAATCTCTCATGTTTCTCCATTCAAACTTATCCAAACTTAACACACTCATGCATAAATATGTCTATCACCTCAAATTTAATCATAACTCATCATGTACCATCATAAATCCATTCTAAGAGTAATTTATACTTAACATACATTCTAGAGCATCTATCATAGACACATACGCATATGAAATCATCTAACATGCATTAAACAAAACACAAGTAAATCTAATATATACATTCTAAACCATGCAACCCAAGTACCGGGTATTACACATGCTAAATAACATACAAGGAATATTAAGACAAGGACAATTCAACTTGATTTTTAGAATTACACAAGAATGATTTTCAAAAACCTTGCCAAAATTTCAGTAGATTCTCCTCTATAACTAGGACATTTACCCCCTGAAACAAAAGAATAAACACTTCAAAATAGCATATAAAACTCACAACAATCAACCTTAACTCAATGACCCCTTTTGGGTCTCCAAACTCAACATCATCTTAGTTATACCAATAGCCAACTCAACATATAAAAGAAAATTATTAATATATTTAAATTATCGTTTAAAAGTAATTTAGTTGAAAGGTAATTTTATTTAAAAATAATTAATAATTTAAGCTTTTAAAGAATTAATTATACATTTTTCTTTTGAAATCTCATTTTTTTTAAATCTTTCTAATAAATTTTCATATATATATATATAATAAACTCGATTTCATAGTAAAAATTATTTTAATTTATAAATTATTTAAATCATTTAATTCCTTTGAATCATACTTTATACATATTTATTTTAATTAAATTTAACTTATTAATAGTCAACTATATAATTAAAAGAAAATTATTATCATTCATAAAATATTATTTATTTATTAAAATTCCAACACCATTTGAGTAAAAGGAACAATTCACATTTTATAAAATTTTAAAATTAATTCCATTTATTAGTTTCATAAAAAAAAAAAAACTCATTTTGATATTGAAGGATAAACAATAAATAAAAATAATAAATTATTTTCATCAATTTCATAGAATTTCTTAATTTACCTCAGTAATAGAAAATCATTTAATTTCAATTAATTAAACACAATTATATAACATACTAATAAATTTACCTCCAATAATATATATCTATTTAAACTAATTTATTCACCTAATTTCATGATTGTTATAAATAATTTACTCCCCAATTATTTAACTTTCGAGACCTAAAATTTATCAATACTACTCAAATAATTTTCATATTTACTCCAAATAATTATATCAATTTTTCTTAATTTATGCACACAATTTAAATACAATCCTCAATTATTCACTGCCTAAATATTTTAATATTAGTATCAATATTCAATATTTTTCATAAATTTTACTCCAAAAATAATTCAAATAATTTAAAATAGTTTTTAGAATAATTTAGAACTCACTTAATCTCAGTTGCAGGAAAAAAGATATAGTTTTCCATTTTCCGGTCCCGACTCTAGTCACCAATGGAGGCGAACTGTGTGTCATTTGAAAGCTTAGGAGAAGAGGAGTTTAATAGGACAACAATTGTCGATGTCATGCCTTGAACTCGAGGGTATATGACGACATTAAGAAAAGGAAAAACATTAGACTTTCATAACCCATAGTCAGCCTGAAACCTCACTAAATGATAAAACTGAAATATGACAGCTAAAATTATCATAAAATAAGGACTCTAAACTACCTATTAAGCAAAATCTGAACATAATTCAAATGACTACTCATCATACTACCATATCCATTATTTCATTATCATTAACATAAAAATAATTCTACTTATTAGAGTACCCATCAAGTGAGAAATCCTAGTTATCCTATGACCATACAACTCAAATTTTCAAGAATTAAAATAGGTACAATAAAACCAACATAGAAATAATAATACGGAGCTCTAGATTTATAATACAAAATAAAAATAAAATAAAATAAGCAACCTTCACTACCAGACGAATAATGGCAGTATCAACTCAATTAAAATCCAACTTCTGATGCTCACCTGTAAACTGGAAAAATAGGTAAATATGGATGAGCATTCGACTCAGTGAGTTATATAGAATAATATAACATACAAACACATACATTAATTTATGCTCGATCATTACGTATCACATCATGAATAAATATATCCCCTCAGGGCACTATTCATTAAATCACATAATCACATAACACATTACATTATCTAAGGATAGGAATTAGTCAATAAGAACCACTCTAAACCTCATTCTAAGGAGCTAATCCCATACCCGGCTCTCTAATTCCAAATACTATCTCTTAGATCCAAACCATAGGGTTCCACCGTGATGACCATAGCCAAGCAGTGCCAACCTGACTGGCATATAGTGCCGAGCTATGAGCAAGCTCCGCCGTCACACCAGTCATAGCTCATCATATCATGCTCATCAATCTATAATCATCATATCCGTAAGGCCTCGTTCGAGCACCGAGATGCTTTTTCAGGGTGATTTTTCAAGTATTAAAGGCAACTTTTACCTTGTATTTGCAAATCATTTGTTTAACTTTTATTTTGAAGATTTTGTAGAGTCGCCACCTTTATTTTTAAGGGAAAAGAAAGGAAAACCCAATTTGACTCCAAATTATAACCCAAAGGTAAAATCACTAGACTTTCGAACTAGGACTAGGCTCGAGGACTTGGTTTTCGATTTTAAGTAACTCTCATTTTGGCTTATCATTTAACAACCGATTTATGAAAAAGATACTTGTATGAACAAGTTATAAGGATGACATTTATAAGATGAATGAATAAAGTAAAGAAATTTATAAATTCATAAACTAAACAATAAAATAATAAAGCAATAAAGTAAAAGAATTCAATTAAATTACAATCAAAACCCAAAAAGAATAGGGGATGCTAGCTCTATCCCTTATTGAAATTCTAGGTTAACCAGATATTCCCCACAATTATATAAGAGATATACAAAATAACTTAGGAAAAATATGATTTTTTGGTGTTTTCGGATTTAAGTTATGAAATAGCTTGCTTGTGTATCTCTTTGAATGAAAATAAAAACCCACACAGTTTTCCCTTTTTACAAAAGGGTTAGGTCCAATTTTAAGAAAAGTTTGATTTTACCTCTTCCATTTTATCATGTTTTGGTTCTTTAATTGATGCTTTATCAATTTAAAAAAGGAGAGAGATGAGTTTGATTTTGAGTTTAGAACATGATATATTGCTTCACAACTTGGGCGGAGGGCGTCTTAGAGTTCTTCCAGATCGAAGTTTTACTTTTGTTTGGGTAACAAAATTAGTCCAAAAATCAAATTATTATCCAATTTTAATTACTAAGTTGAATTAATTAGTCAAATTAGACAAATGTGATGCTAAATTGACTCAAAGAGAGATCAATTTAGGTCTTGTATTCCTCCAACTCAAAGAGAGTTGAAGAAACTAGTTCGAAATTTATGAGAATTGAATCACTTATAATAAAAAAAAAGATGAATAAAGGGAGAGAAGGGAGAGCCAACTAAGAAAAACTTTACTTAGTTGTTCTGGTGTGAATCTTTTAGTGTATGAAGGCTTGTATTTATAGGAAAAAGTTTGGGGTCAGGTTCGACAAAAATACTATGTGGGATTCAGAAAATCTAGCAGGACCAATTAGTGGCAGCAGGGATAAAGCTTGGCGGTTTTTAGTGTGAAGCTTGGCAGTAGGAGGTGTGAAGGTTAGCAGTAGCTATCCTTCATGGTGGTGGCACCACCATATACTAGTGGCTACCGCCAAGCCATAGTTGTGATGCTGGTAATGGCTTGGCTGGCTGCCACCAAGCTTATTTCCAGCCCCTTTTGGTCTGATTTGCCCAATTCAAAGCAGTTTGATCTCCTGTTAACACTGATCAGCCTGACGTGCTCTGATTTATTTGTATCAGAGTCAACTTTAATCTCTGATCGATCGCCCTTCAGTCTGGCATAGGCCCAAGTCTGCTGGGGTGTAAAATTATGTGTTCATAGTTGCCCCTCATCATAGTTACTTTTTTTGAAAAGTAATCATAATGATAGTGAACATAGGCTACCACGATCAAATTGGATAAGGATATCCTACTGTTATCCTAGGAAAGGGTCTGCTAAAGCTCATAAGGCTATCTTAGGAAGGTATGAAAAGATCTTAAAGATACCCTTAGGAAGGTCTGAAAAGATCCTAAGGATACCTTTAGGAAGGTCTAAAAAGGTCCTAAAGATTCCCTTTGGAAGGTTTGAAAAGGTCTTAAAGATTCCTTAGGAAGGTCTGAAAAGGTCCTAAGGATACCCTTAGGAAGGTCTAAAAAGATCCTAAGGATATCTTTGAGAAGGTCTGAAAAGATCCTAAGGATGCAATTAGAAAGGTCTGCAAAGGTCTTAAGGATATCCTTAGGAAGTTCTAAAAAGGTCCAAAAGATTCCCTTAAGAAGGTTTGAAAAGATCCTAAGGATACCCATAGGAAGGTCTGAAATTTGTTAGGTTATTGAGAATGCTATGTTGAAGATGATATTGGTACTATACATGGCACAAAGGATGAAAGTTGATACTAGTGCTATGCTAAGCATGCAAGATGAGTGTTTATTCTTTATGTTTTATTTTTTATAAAGGGTTTTGACTTTAGGCATCTTTCAGGATAAAGTCAATTAGAAATTAGATTTTGATTTCAAATATCATTCATAATGAAATAAAGTGGAAAATAGATTTTGATTTCAAACATCTTTCAGAATGAAATTATGTAGAAAATGGTTCCTTGATTTCAAACATCTTTCAGGATGAAATCGGGTGGAAAATGGTTCCTTGATTTCAAACATCTTTCAGGATGAAATTAAGTAGAAAATGGTTTCTTGATTTCAAACATCTTTCGGAATGAAATTGGATGGAAAATAGATTTTGATTTTAAACATATTTTAGGATGAAATCGAGTGGAAAATAGATTTTGACTGCCAAGGGCTGCTTGGCTTAAAATGATTTTGGTTGTCAAGGGCTGCTTGGGCTTAAAATGATTTTTAGTTGCCAAGGCTGCTTGGGCTTAATATGATTTTGGTTGCTAAGGGCTTTTTGGCCTTAAAATGATTTTGGGACAGTTTTGACTTCAGATATCTTTGCAAGTTGAAAATAAAATGAGCAAGACTTTAATTATATGTGACTTTTGAATCTTAAAATAAAAGAAAATAATGCATGGATTTTGAACGGTTAAGTCAAAGAAAATGATGCATGGTTTAGGAAAGTTTTCCAAAGTTTGAAGAAATGATGTAATTTAAGATGCCCTAAATTGGAAAGAGTTTGATGTAATGTATGGTCCTAACTCTATGCTAGGCTAGAAGTGTAAACAAAATTTCCCTTAGAGGGTTTGAAAGGTTTTGATTGATGCAAATTGAGACTTTGAATCTTGTATCAAATGCATCCTATGTCTAGTCTAGGCAAAAATTATGAATACTTTTATTGACTGGATACCTTGAATCATATAAAGATTGATCTAAACAACTATAGTGTTAAGATGATAATTTATGAAGTGAATCCTAAGTATAATTTAGGCATGCATGCTTTAATGAATTGGATACCTAGAACTAGCGAAAGGTTGACCTAAACTGCTAAGGTGTTAAGGTGACAATTTATGAGAAATGTTAGATTGGTAATCAAAGTTTTAGTAGGATGCCCAACTTTTGGGAAAAGGATAACCTGGCAAGTCAGAAGGATTTTGGCATTTTGTTTGGCCTTACCTTAGGATTTGGTTAAAGGGATGAGGTCATTTTGACTTGGGCTTTCCAAAGGTGATTTGGAATTTTGTAGAGATGACCCACTTTTAGAGGGAATCATGATTTGAAAAGATGGCCAACTTTTAGAGAATGATACTTTGGAAAGAGAATGATTTTGATCATTAAGGTTGAGAGGGAGTTGGTAATCTATTTGGCATTAGTTTGTCTACTCATTGGATAGTGAAAATGAAAAGGTAAGGTTTTGTCAATGCTGCTGGTTGAATCCACATTCAGTTTGGGCCGAGTATGCTAGATTGGGGATGATGCCATGCTCAATCTTGGTTTAAAGATTAACTTAGAAGTTTGAGGTCAAATATTTCCTAAAGGTTATTTTTGGGAAGCTATGGCCAAGTTTAGTCTTGAGGTTAATTGGTCCTGTCGTATTAGTTCAAACTACTTTTAGGAGGCTATGGTCAGGTTTAACCTTGAGGTTGACTAGTCATATCAGTTTGGTTCAGGTAAAGCCATGGTTGGATTGGGCTTGAGTTATTTTTTGGATCGGATGAGGCTTTGCACAACTTGGACAATTGTTTATAAGACTTAGGGGCTCTGATCAGTTAGCTCGGTTATTCTTTAGGTAAGAACTTTTTCTTTTTAAGGTCCCTTTCTTGATTTCTGGCTTCTGCTTTAGAGTGACTTAGGTCTGGCTAAAGGATCACCTTCAAATAGTGAGTTCTCCATATTGGCTATCCTATTCAACTGCCAGTACTGCATGTGCAGAACTTTGATCCATTTTGACTCTCAAAGAGAGTGGACTGCTTGTCTTTTGGAGTTAGATCCAAAGAATTTTTATGGTACTGCCCAGGGCATGGGATTGGCTCTTTCATCAAAATGAGCTATAGTTACATGATGGTTTACTTGATGGGTATGGGTTTGACCACCTTTTACTAGGGAACTAGGATCCTAGGGCAGATGAGTCAGTCTCAGGGTATTCGACTGGATAGGGTTATCTTTCTTACATAAATGATCACTAGAATAGTAACCCACACCATAATGAATGGCTAGAAGAGATCCATGAACTTTGTCAGACCAGCTGGTTTATCAGATGAGCTTGAGGGGTATGATGCTTGGTTTATCACTTTAGTTTGGCCTATTGAGAAGGTCGGCAAGCTACCTTCATGAAGGATTTGCAGACAGTGATGGAGACAAATGATATACCTATAACTACTATAAAGACATCAGCTAGAGTGACAGAGTTAGACTTGTCTAACAAGAGAAATGATAAAAAGACTGTTGATTCTAAAGACTTTGAGAAAGCAACTGCCGTTAGAGATTCTGAGAGAGTAGTTGGAGATGGACGTGCAAAAGGCCAGCTGATGATGATGATGATTCTGATGATGACAGGGACATCCATCCTAGGAGGAGGAAGACTTGTAGTTAGAATTTTTTTTTTTTTTTTTTTTACTTTTGATTTACCCATAGGATTAGATAAGATTTTTGTTTTGATTTGAATTTTTTTTGCCTTAGGTTTGATAAAATGAGATAGGACTTTGACTTTGATACTGGTTTGAGATTTTATGAATTGAATAAAATGAAACAGGAGTTTGAATTTTACGATTGGAATGAAATGAAATAGTAGTTTGATTTTTGACATTGATAATTGATGAATGGAACATGATTTATTATTTATGCCTTTTTGAGTTTTTTTACCGGATATGATGATCAAAATTAGACTTTTATTTTTTTATTTTCTTTTTTTTATTCTTCTTTTCTTCTTCTTCTTTTAATTATTGCTCTAAGTTTTGTCCAAGCCACCTTTTTAGGTCTTTAACTCACCAAGTTGCTTTAATTTTTGCCTAAGCTGCCTTTTCAGGTTTTCAACATAGCGAGCAAGAGTCAATTAATCTTGGCATAAAAAATAATAATTTTATTATACTTTGGACCATACCCAGAATAGGCTACCTACGTATCTCTGTAACACTTTTATATTTAATTTTTTTTCTCAAGAGAATTTGGTCCTCGTAGTTCTGTTTATATAACTGACTTACATTACATAAAGTATCCTTTGGTCAAAACTTTCCTCTTGGATCATGAATCGGAGCTCTAATTTCCTTTAAGACCAAGTTTCTTTCTTCTAATCCTATGTCAGTCACCCTTTTGTTGAAATGTCTAGCCAACCCTTGTTGATTACCTTGAATTTGATACAAGGCATCCATTTTTTTCTCCTTTATAGAGTTTAGCTAATCATGATACACTTTTGGTCCATTCTGCTTCATCTAGCTAACTTTTGTGTATGACTTTAGTAGACCGGGTTCGCATCTCAATTAGGAGGACTGCTTTCATGTCATAGACTTAAGAATAGGGAGTTGCCCCATTTGGAGTGCGAATGGAGGTCTGATATCCCCATAATACATATGGAAGATGTTCTTGCCAATTCCTGCTGCTGGTGATCATCTTTTGCAAAATGGTCTTGAGAGTCTTATTTGTTGTAACACCTTAGCCTAAACCTAACTTGAACCATAAAGGGGAACTTAGGGGGAAATTTTTTCTTTCATTTGAACTTGTGAATGCTATGTGTTTATGCACGAAATTGATAGATATGTATGTTATATGAAGTGATTTTATGCATAGAAGTGGTTTTAAGGCTGTTAGGATAAAATCAGGTAATTTTGAGTTTTTGGTAAACTGGGGGCAAAATGGTCATTTCACACCCCATCGAATTTTTATGGAATTAACACTATATTTGAAGATAGAAAGAATTTAAGGACATAAAAATGATATTATTTAGTTTATTTGAATTATTGTTGGAGAATTAAACCTAGTAGAAAATAATTCCCGGCAAGCTGCTCAATTGAGGTGCTTCATTTGAACTAAGGGTAATTTGGTCTTTTCCTTTGCAATATGGAATTATATAGTGTATGCAAGCC
>CANXYC010004747.1:0-18083 GCA_948193065.1 Aleurites moluccanus | reverse complement strand
TTTTCTTTTAAAAATAATAATAATCAATAATCAATAATTAGCCCATGAGAAAATGGAAACTTATGTTGATTTGGGTTTGATTTGAAATGGATATTCTGTTAATTTTGGATTCCTTGTATATATATATTTTTTGTGAGTTTTGAAATAAGAGGAGATGTGTTGTTTTGAAATTCAGGATTTTAGTTATCGAATTTATGATTGGATTCATGTTGAGTTGTTGAAATTATTGAATAATAAAATATGCTTTTGTTTTACAAAAATGTGGTTTTTGAATTTGGGTTGAACCCATGAGGGTTTAAAAAAGTAAAGGGCTATGATGATAACCAAACCGGAAATCAATTAACAAAATAGTTAAAGGAAAGAGAAAATAATTTTTGGCGGGGTAAAATTAAGTTAAAATCATTAATTTTGGTTTGCCTTGAAATGGGTAACCTTTATTTAAGGTAAGTTTAGTCTATTATTTTACTTCCTTTATGTTAATTTAATTAGTTCATTTTTTATTTATCAATATCAAAAGATAATTTTAAATTTAAATTTAAAATTAATTAGAATTCAAATAAAGGTTACCCAATTTTGAACCCTAAAATTAAAAGATTTTAATTTAAATTTGCAGCTAAAGTTATTAATTTCTTTTAATATTTCCTGACAAAAATAAATCTGAGCTCTTAAAATAAATATAATTTATCTATTTACAAGTTTTTGGCCTTTTTATTATTTTTTGGTTTTGTTGTTTTTTTTGTGTTCGTTTTATTTTTGGTTTCGCTTGATTTATTTCTTTCAAAGTTGAAAGCAGGTAGATTTAAAGCGAGCCGTATTTTTGTAACTTTTATTTTATTGTATTTTAAAATTTTGTAATTTAAGTTAACTTTGTAATTTGTAAAATATTAATTTTTAGTTTAATTAAATTAATTGTTAATTCATTTTACCATATTTATAGTTATCTCTTTTATTTTATTTTTATGAATGGTTAAAAATAAAAATAATAAATAAAATTAATTAAGCTTAGTCAAAACCCAAATCAAATACAGTTTTCATTTTCATAGTTAATTTTATCTTTCATTAATACTCATAAATAATCTTGCAAATAATATTCATTCTGGTTAAAAGGAAAATAAATAAATTTGCACTGTATAAATAATAAATGAAAAAATATTTTTAAGGCAAATTTAATATTTTGAAAATTAACGTGTGGGGTGCCTAACAACTTCCCCATATGTTTGTGACTCCCGAACCCAAATTTTGATTTAACAAATCAAATTTTTAAAGGTTTTCGATTGAGCCTTTTAAAACAATTCAATTGGTGGTGACTCCATTTTTATTTAAAAGCTTTATTTTTCGCCAGTCTATCGCGGCGTCTTTAAAAACGTTGTGACAAACTTCATTCATATGTGTTGAAATTGAATAAAAATGAGATGGAAATTTTATTATTTTGACTCTGACAGATGAGACAAGACAAAATACTTTGACGTAAAAATGGATTGGAAAATAATTGATGAATTCCAATTTAAAATAAGACATTTTTTCTTTTATTTTTTCTATTTTTTCTTTTATTTATTTTTTCTGTTTTCTTTTTTTATTACTCTAATTTTTGCCCAAGCTGCCCTTTCAGGTTTTCAACTAGCCGAACCGCTCTAATTTTTTTTTTTTTTTTTTTTTTTTGCCTAAGCCGCCTTATTTAGGTTTTCAACTTAGCAAGCATGAACCAATTAATCTAGGCACAGAAAATGATAATTTTATTATGATTTGGACCGTACCCAAAGTGGGCTGCCTACGTATCTCCATTTACACTTTTGATGAGGGCCCATGGCATCCATATTGGTTGGGTTGGCCATTGGTAACTTTTAAAGATAAAGAAAGGGATCAGTGCATGGAAGAGAAAACCTAACTCTATTATAGGTTTTTAGGGGGAAAGGAAAACCTAACTCTGTTCTAGGCTTATAGGGAAAGGAAAAGCTAACTCTGTTCTAGGTTTTAAGGGAAAAGGACACCTAACTTTGTTCTAGGCTTTAGGGAAAAGGAAAACCCACTATGTTCTAGGCTTATAGGGAAAAGGAAAACCTAACTCTATTTTAGGTTTTTAGGGAAAAGGAAAACCTAATTCTATTCTAGGCTTATAGGGAAAAGGAAAACCTAACTTTGTTCTAGGTTTTTAGGGAAAAGGAAGACCTAACTCTATTCTAGGCTTATAGGGAAAATGACACCTAACTCTGTTCTAGGTTTTTAGGGAAAAGGAAGACCTAACTCTGTTCTAGGCTTTTAGGAAAAAGGACACCTAACTCTGTTCTAGGTTTTTTAGGGAAAAGGAAGACCTAACTCTGTTCTAGGCTTATAGAGAGAAGAACACCTAACTCTGTTCTAGGCTTTAGGAAAAGGAAAACCTAACCCTATTCTAGGCTTATAGGGAAAAGGACACCTAACTCTGTTCGAGGTTTTACGGAAAAGGAATACCTAACTCTGTTATAGGCTTATAGGGAAAAGAACACCTAACTCTGTTCTAGGTTTTAGGAAAACGAAAACATAACTCTATTCTAGGCTTAGAAGGAAAAGAACACCTAACTTTGTTCTAGGTTTTTAGGAAAAGCTATGCATTGCAAATTTCTAGGAAATTGATTCCTAAAGTAAGGTGGGTCAAAGTTATTTGGATTTTAGGATTTTGGGCTTTACTCTAAAGCACAGAGGTCAAAGGGTAATTGGGCTTGGAGAAATCTTGGTGCCAACTGGGTTTGGACTTTGGAGAGATATTGGTGCCAACTGGGTTTGGGCTTAGGATAGATATTGGTGCCAAATGGTTTTGGGCTTTGGAGAGATATTGGTGCCAAATGGTTATGGGTTTTGGAGAGATATTTGTGCCAAATGGTTTTGGGCTTTAGGTAGTAATGGTGTTGTTTGAGGCTAATAGGCCTCGGTTCCATTTGAGTGAGAGGTGTTTGAGGCTAATGGGCCTTGGGTTTATATGGGTGAGAATTGTTTGAGGCTAATGGGACTTGGGTCCATTTGGGTGAGAGGAGTTTGAAGCTAATAGGCCTTGGGTCGATTTGAGTGATAGGTAATTGAGGTTAATGGGATTTAGGTCCATTTGATTTAGTGTTGTTTGAGGCTAATAGGCCTTGGGTCCATTTGGGTTGACTCTCAACTGGTTCAAGGTACAACCTAGACTCATTAAAAATGGAATTTATGCTTTATGAATCATGAATGCATGTATACATGTGTATGAAGAAAATTGGTTCATAATGACATCTTAACATTATTATGGATCACGGGCCCTAAATTCCAAGGTCTAATATTCATTACATGAAGTCTAGGTGATTTGGTTTAAAGGGTACCCGTCACACTAGAGCAATGATATACCTAACCATATGTGAAATAATGAGTTTCATGTGGGTCCAACAGTACTACTGCTCGTTACACTCCAAAAGGATTGAAGATTTGTCACAAGGTGGATGCTTTCACTATCTCCCAACATACTCAAAGAGAGTTGTTGGATCAATGCTACTTGCTATCCAAATGTTGAATTTCGTAACTGGTTATGTAGTAATGCATGAAAATCAAAGTTAAACTAAAAGTCAAGTAAAAAGTCATTTTTGAAAATATTTTCAACCAATTAGTAGTCCTCTTTAACTTTTGAAAAAATTTTGAACCCTAGCGGAGTCGCCAGCTGTGAGGTCTCGCTCGAGTACCTCGCCCGGGTCCGCTTTAAATGGGATCAGGAATGCTCATTTTGGGACGATTTCTCACGGAGGAGACTACCTTAGCACCTTTTATTTGAAAATGATTTTGATTTTGAAGTCGCCGCCTTAAGTTATTTTTATTGGGAAAATTTAAGAAAAAAAACCATTTTGACTCCAATTTTATCCCAAAGGAAAAAAGTGCACTAGTCTTTGAAACCAAAGAGGATTCGAGGACTAGGTTTTCGGTTGAACTTGGCTTTTAATTTTAACCTCGATTTAAAATGATTTTTATGAGCAATTAAAGAATGACATGTAAGATGCATGAGCAAGTAAATAAATGGATGAACAATTCAAATGTAAGTAATCAAGTAAAACAATCAAAGAAAGTGATAACAGTAACTTATTACACCTCAAAATCCCAAAATAAGGCATATCAACTCTAGCCCTTATGGGTTCTAGGTTGATCACACATTCCCCAAAGAATACATTCAAGAAATAAAATAAATAACCAAAGAAAAAGAGATGGTTTTTGTCTTTTTTAGATTTGAAGCTTTTATACAGCTTGCCTGCGTATCCCATTGAATGGGAATCAAAACCCAAGCAGTTCTTCCTTTTCGCGAAGGAGGGTTGATTTTATGTCCAATTTATCATTTTTTTTGATCCTTTATTTTGATTCTTTATCAAACTAAAGAAAGTGAGTTGAGAGTTTATACCTTTGCCCTAACTCTTAAGGGTGTTAACGGACGGAGTACTCTTTCGAATCGAATGAAGCCCGAAAAGACGGTCGGATCGTCTTTTTAGCTTTTAAGAAAGCAAACTGACAGAGTAACTTTACTTAGAAAATGATTTTGAGGCTTCACACGCCTTAGATTGTGTCCTTCTTTAGCTCAATGAGAACTAAAGAAAATGGGCTCCATATACCCTGAATAATCATTTTTTAAACTCAAAGAGAGCTAAAGAAAAAGGAAAAATAAGTATTGGAGGGAGAAAAGATGAAATCTAAGAAGGAATTATCAATTTCAGAGACTTCGGGGCCCAGAACTAGGTTGATCAGGCTATATATTTATAGTAGAAGCTTAGAGGGTCAAATCCCATCATTTTTCATTGTGGGATTCAGAGAAAATAGGCTTGGAAAGGAGCTGCGGTCAGTAAGAGGAGTTGATGCCACCGGGGGGTCATGGCGGCATAGGAGCTGAAGGAGGGCGGCAGCAGTGGCAAAGAGCCATGTTGCCGCCCTTGGGCATGGCAGTTGCCGCCCTGAGGTATGGCAATGCCGCCACCCCCCTCTGGCGGCAATGCCATGCCTAGAGGGTGGTAACTTTGGTCCGACTTCATTCTAAGGCCATTCTAAGTCTGTCCTCGGACTCGTGCCAAGTCAAGCAGCAAAATTGATTTTTCACCAAAACCCTTATAAGAGGCACAATGGGCAATCTTCCACTTCTTTGTTTTCTACATCAAACCAACCATAAATAATTCATCCATTAGCCTCTAATTAATATATTCTAACCTTAATTAACATTAACTAACATAAAATCAAAGATTCAATTCACACAACTTAGGTTTAGGGTTTGAAATTTGGGGGGAAAATACCCAAATGCATCAATTGATGCAATTAATCACTAAACCCATTCTAATCATCATATAAAACATCTAAATCAACTATAAAACCAAAGAAATCAATTTTTTACCTATTGGTGATGATCCACCTGAAATCTTTTTTCATTTATTCCTTGATTTACTTTGAGTTCCAAGGTAAGAAATGGATGGAAAAAGGAAGAACAATGGTTGGATTTAGGTTTTCTTTTATTTTTCCTTAAGAAAAAGCATGAAAATGGTGGGAGAATGGAGGAAGATGGTTCGGCCAAGCTATGGAAGAGGAATAAGATGGCCAAAAAATCTTCTAAGTGGTGCTTATATAGGTGGGTTTAATGGTAAATTACAAATAAGTCCTTAAACTATCAAGTAATCATACTTTGACCCTAATTTCTTTTGTAATTTATTATGACAATTCTGTTAAGATTTAGTTTTCAAAGTGTGGATTCAAATAGCTTATTTTTATTTATACTTTATTATAAAAATAGTTTCAGAGCTATTTTGAAACTCAAACAGTTGATTTCCCACTATACCCCTAAAGTTCCACTTATTTACGATTTTTCCATTACTTACTTTTTCAATGTTCCTAAACATTTTTCACCTCTTTCTTTTCACCATAATTACATATATAATTATATGATTCTTTACCCCCTAGTCAGAATAAAAAATTCATTTGTCCACCGAACTGCTATTTTCTCGGCAGTGTTATTAACACCGATATTTTCCGGGACAGTAACTCATATACATTCTAACTGTGTCTCAAAAATTATCTTTAGTTATTTTGATGATTCCAAACCAAAAACTTATTATGTTAACATTCAATTATGGTAAGCTTTTCCAGGGTATTACATTATATCCCCCTTCAAATAAATTTGTCCTCGAATTTAAAATAAACACATACCTCATAGTTGGAACAGGAATGGATACTTGTCCTTCATCTCCTTCTTGCTCTCCCATGTACACTCCTCTATTGTCTAATTTCTTCAAAGCACCTTTACCATTGGGATTTCCTTATTCCATAGCTATCTGACTTGTCAATCCACAATCTCCACTGATAATTCCTCATATGACAAGTCTTTGTTAACCCCAATATCTTATACCAGCAATACATGCGATGGATTAGGTACATACTTCCACAGCATAGAAATATGGAACACTGGATTAATATGGCTCAAATTAGGTGGAAGAGCCAATATGTACGCCACATTGCCAATCTTCTCAAGTATTTCAAATGGACCTACAAATCTTGGTGACAGCTTCCCTTTCTTCCTAAATCTCATAACACCTCTCATTGGTGAGATTTTAAGGAAAACATAGGCACCAACTGCAAAATGAACATCCTTTCGCTTCGAGTCTGCATAACTCTTTTATCTGCTGAAAGTGGTCTTCATCCGTTTCTTAATAATAGGCACCTTTTCCATCGTCTCCTTTATCAACTCTGGGCCTTCCAATTGTTTCTCACCTGGTTCCACCCAACATACTAGAGATCTGCATTTCCTACCATATAGTGCTTCATAAGAAGCCATTTCGATAGAAGAATGGTAACTGTTGTTGTAGGAGAACTCAATTAGCAGCAGATACTGATCCCGGTTACCTTTAAAATCCATAACACATAACCGTAACATATCCTCCAATGTCTGGTTGTCCTGGAAAGTTGTACTGAACCATAACTGGGTACCCATAGCCTCCTGGAACTTCTGCCAAAACTGAGAAGTAAACTACGTACCCCTATTCGATATGATCATTAATGGCACTCCATGAAGCTATACAATCTTATCCACATACAATTGTGCATACTGAGCTGCTGAGTAACTGGTCCTAACCTTGAGGAAATAGGAAGAATTCATCAATCTATCCACAATAACCCATATGGAGTCATAACCCCTTGTAGTCTTTGGTAAACCGAACACAAAATCCATAGTAATTTGCTCCCATTTTCACTCTGGCAACTCTATCTCCTGAAGTAAACCAGGCTGCTTTTGATGCTCAAATTCAACCTACTAACAGGCTAAACAAGTAGAGACAAACCGAGCTACATCCTTCTTCATACCAGGCCACTAATAAACATCCTTCAGATCATGGTAAATCTTTGTAATTCCTGGATGTACACCATATGAAGAATAATGAGCCTCTCTCATAATCTAATCCCGTAGCCCATCAATATTGGGTACATATATTCACTTCCCACACTTCAATACATCATCCTCTACTATAAACTCTGACATCTTGCCATTATGAAAAACTCCTTTTATCTTTAGAAGATATGGATCCCTATCCTGTGCCACCTTAATATCATCAATCAATAGTGAATTAACCAGAAATTGGGCTATCAAAGCCTGGTTATGATCCTGGGATCCCAAATCCAACTCTACACCCATATTAGTTAACTCATTCATCTCACGGATCAATGGTCTCCTGAAAAATGAGATGTGAGCTAGGCTACCCATAGACTTTCGGCTCAGTGCATCTGATACTACATTAGCTTTACCTAGATGGTAAAGGATCTCATAATCATAATCCTTAAGCAATTCAACCCATTTGCGTTGCCGGAGGTTCAGATCCTTCTACTGAAGCATATACTGTAAACTCTTATAATTAGTATATATCTCACATTTAGACCCATACAGATAGTATCTCCAGATCTTCAATGCAAACACCACCGCTGCCATTTTTAAATCATTAGTCGGATATTTCATCTCATGCTTTTTTTATTGCTGAGAAGCACAAGTAATCACTATCCAATTCTGCATCAAAACACACCCCAACCCAACTCGGGAAGCAACACAATACAATGTAAATTTCTCATCCTCTAATGGCAATGATAATATTGGAGCACTTGTGAGACAAGACTTCAAAGTCTAAAAACTGTTCTCACACTCATCCGTCCATTGATACCTCTCCTATTTTTGAGTCAGCTTAGTCAACATAGCAGCAATTCTGGAAAAATCCTTCACAAACTATCTGTAGTATCCTGCCATATCAAGGAAACTACGGATCTCTGAAACACTGGTAAGCCAAGGCCAATTTGCAAATGCTTCAACCTTCTGAGGATCTACCTTAATACCATCTTTACAACCCACATGCCCCAGAAAGCACACCTCAGTTAGACAAAACTGACATTTAGACAACTTAACATATAGTTGATGCTCTCGCAGTGTTTGTAGTACAATCCTCAGATGCTCTTAATACTCCCCTTCACTCCTAGAATAGATAAAGATGTCATAAATGAGCACTATGACAAACTTATCCAAGAATGGCTTAAACACCCTATTCATCAAATCCATAAATGCAGCTGGTGTATTAGTCAACCCGAATGGCAACACCAAAAACTCATAATGTCCTTACCAGGTCTTGAAATCAGTCTTGGGTACATTACCCTTCTTAATTCTCAACCGGTGATACCCAGATCTCAAGTCAATCTTAGAGAAATGATTGGCACCCTGCAACTGATCAAATAGATCATCAATCCGTGGCAATGAATATTTATTCTTCACTGTCACCTTATTCAGCTGTCTGTAATCAATACACATCCTTATAAACCATCCTTCTTTTTCACAAATAGCATTGGAGCACCCCATAGAGAACTGCTCGATCTAATAAATCCTTTATCCAATAATTCCTGCAATTGCACCTTTTAATTCTTTCAATTCTGCTGGTGCCATTCTATACGAAGGAATGGATATCGAATCGGTGCCTGAATACACCTCAATCTCAAACTCTATCTCCCTATCTGGGGTTAATCCTGGCAATTCATTAGGGACGACATTAAGAAATTCCTGAACTACTAGTATCTGATCAATCCCTATAGAAGTCTTCTGCACATCTATCACATAAGCCAGGTATGCTGAACAACCCTTTCCTATCATCCTTCTAGCTTGGATAGCAGAAACAAAATTGATTCTAGATTCACATCGATCACCCTGAATTCAAACTCTGGTTTCCCCTCAAGTTGGAATATAACCCTCTTCTCATAACAATCAATCATTGCACGATGTGTCGTTAGCCAATCCATACCAAGCATCACATCAAGCTCTAATACAGGCAGTTCAATCAAATCAGCACTCAGAATATTGTCATCTATCTCAATCACACAATAAGGATAATAATAATAATTTCCTTTTACACTCTCCCTCATAGGTGTAGCTATCTCTAGAGGCACACTCAATAATTTCTTCTATTTATTTAACTTAGGTGCAAACAGTGGTGAAACAAACAAATGTGTAGCACCAGAGTGAAACAATGCATCAGCAATCTCATTTTGTATTAATATAGTACCTGTAACCACATTTTCAGATCTTTGTGCCTCCTGAGTATTCACAGCAAAAACTCACCCCTGTCCTCTGCCTATCGAGGCCTAACTTCTGCTCGGTGCCTGACCTTGGCCTCTACCCCAACGAGGAGCCTCTCTAGCAACATTCTAACTCATCAGAACAGTAGGCTAGGACATTATAGCAGATGGCTACTGATCACTCTATAAAGGACATCTGCTAATAAAATGACCATGTTTCCCACATGTCAACACTCCCTTTGTGCCTTCTACCATAAAAACTGCAAATAGGCACACTGGGCATCTGGGTAGCAGGTCTAGAAGAACATTGAGAATAAGTAGGTGAAGACTGTATTGGAGGCCCTCTACTCTATGTCCTCCTCCTCTGATTGCCAGATGGAGGTCTCTGATCAATCCTAGGCACTGGCTCAATCTGTCTAGGCTGGGAGCTACTCTCCCCCCTTCTACCTTATGATCTAGGTCCCCCCTTGTATTTTCTTCCATCCGATTAGCCTTGTCAATGATAGTAGTCAAAGATGTAAACTCTGTAGCAACCAAGGCATTATGAAGTGAGGCATGTTGTAATACCCTAGAAAAGCCTATCCTAATTGCATGTTATTATTCTCAATTTTTGTTTTGGGATCATCGAAATAACAAAAAAATAATTTTAGAGACACAGTTAGAATACAAATGAGATATTATTCTGAAAAATGTCAGTGTCAATTACACTGCCGAGAAAATAGCAGTCTGGTTGACAGATGAATTTTTGATTCAGATTAGGAGTAAAGAATCACATAAATATGTGTAATTTTAGTAAAAATAAAGTGGTGAAAAATGTTTAGTAACACTGAAAAAGTAAGTGATGGCAAAACCATAAATAAATGAAACTTTGGGGTATAGTAGGAAATGGACTGTCTAAGTTTCAGAATGGCGCTGAAACTATTTTTATAATAAAGTATAAATAAAAATAAGCTATTTGAATCCCCACTTTGAAATCCAAATCCCAACAGAATTGTCATAATAAATTACAAAAGGAAATGCGGCAAAAATATGATTTATGGAAAGTTTAAAGACCAAAATGGAATTTTTCATTCTTAACTTAGTATATAAGCATGCCTTAAAAAATTTTGTCCACCTTCTTCTTCTTTCCCTTGCTTGGCCAAACCTCCATTCTCTTCTTCCACCAAAATTTCAAGCATGTTTCAAGAGAAAACCTAAGAAAAACTTAAACACCAACTTTGTTTCTTCCATTTTCATCCATTTCTCACTTGAAATCACAAAGGAAATCAATAACACTTTGAAAGAAAATTTTGGCAAGAACATCAACAAGAGGTAACTTAGTGTTTTCTTTGATTTGTTTAGTTTAATGATGGTTTTAGATGTATTAGATGATGATTAGAATGGGTTTTGTGATTAATTGCATCAATTGATGCATTTGGTCACTTTTCCTCAATTTTTCAAACCCTAACCTAAGTTGTATGAACTATTTTATGTTAATTGAGCTTAGATTATGTTAATTGGAGGCTAATGAATGAATTATTTGTGATTGGATTGGTGTATAAAATCAAGATTGCCAAAGTTGTCAATTTTCCTCCTTTGAAGCTTTAGGTGGAAAATCAATTTTCCAAACTAATTTGAAGTGTGAGGTGAGTCTTTTATGTATCAAATTACATGCCTAATGTGTTAGAATATTAAATGGAATTCACCATTTTTTTCTCATGTTTGGCAAAATGCCTTGTCACTATTTATCCCTTTGATTTTGCTTTGTTTTCCTTCAAGTTTTCTAAGCCAATTTGATTCTTTAAATATTGTTTATTGTTGTGTATCCAATGCTTATTCAATTGCCTATATTGTGTGTTGTTGTTGATAATTGGGGCAATGTTGGAGTTGCACCCAAACCTTATCAAATTGTCCATCCAAAGTTGCACACCAAATGTTTGACAAAATACCTAGTTCATTTTTCCATAGGCCTATCACTTATTCATCCATAGCCTACCATTTGAATGCTATTGTTACCAGCAACATTGGCATGCCAATTGTGTCAACCTTTTGTTCATATATGACCAACCTAAGTTCCATCCCATTGTTGAATGTCAAACCCTTTGTCATTGTATATCTATTTGCTATTGCTATTCCATTGGTTATATTGCTACTTGAATTGATTGATAATGAATTATTGATACTTGGTGATACCAATGTTATGTAATGGTATCTATTGACTTGCTCCTTGCTTTTATTGACTCTGATGTGGTTTGACAGAGCTGCCATTTAGATAGGATAGTGGGTACATATTGTCGACAATGTGCACATTGTATAATGATGCCCTAGCTGGGAAAGGTTAATAGTCCTAGCCATAAGACTTTATCAGTCTTATGTTTATTGACAAATGATGATATATGTGATATGAGTTTCATGGCCCTACATCTATCTTATCCATGTGATATTATTTCCATTGGTTTGATTATTGACTTTATAGTTATTTTTTGTACTTGATTCTGTATTCTGATATCCTTGAGCAGATTGACATTTTTATCTCATCTTCCTATCTTTTATTGATATTCCAATACATATTTATTGATCGATGCATATTAGATTTACTGAGTATCTTATATACTCACCCTTTCATTGTTTCTCATTTACAGGTACAGAGTATGAGAGGCACAATCTTAGCTTTTGACTCTCTGTGGATTTCTGCGATGTTCTTAGTAATGTAATTATTTATAAACACTGTGTTTTTTGTATGTTCATGATCTAGCTGCTCCATGGGTTGTATATGGTATAGTTAGTTTATAAACATATATGTATGGCATATTATGGAGTATAATTAATGATATAGCATGATATGATGAATGTTACATCCAATTGCAGTATAATTTACAGGCAGCTTACATATTGACAGAATAAATAGTAATTAAGTAATTGATTAATGAATTGACGGTAATTAGTAATTGCATGTGATATTAAGTTCTACGGATGTCGGTCGCCTCTGACATCTCCCGCATCCAAGGACCGTCGCGTCTCAAAATCGAAACGTGACAGAGGTGGTATCAGTGCATAGGTTATAGATGAATAGTAACTAAGTTACAAAGGAATAGTAACTAAGTACAGTATTGGTAGAGTTAAACAAACCATGAAGCATAGGAATTCATGTATCATCTTTTATTGTATTCGTCGAGTATGTATAAGTATTCTGCATTTTTGTAATATACTGAGTACATCTTCTATTTTCTAAGAGTTCACAGAGATGTCCGACGACAGGAATAGGGATACCAGAAAGGCAAAGGAAGCCTCTAATGAGTCCCTAGTCAGGGAATTTTTAGTTTCAGAGGGACCGTCCATATCCTAACTGACTATAGAGGATACATAGAGGAGTGATAGCCCCTAGAGATTAGAGATGATGAGGTGTCATGACCCGGTTTTCCGGACCGCAATGGTTCTAGGGCACGGGAAATGCCAATGGCAATAAACACTCGTAGAACCCAATATTGTATGCATAATCTATAAACGTCAATATTTTATTCATTTTAATTAATTACTATCCATTAAGTCATTTTGTTATTCATTCTACTATTCTGTCAATTATCCTGTCATTATGCTGTAATTGGCTGTAACATCAAATATTATATCATGCATCAACATATAACATCATCAATATAAATATATCATCATCATATACATGTTCATCTCCTAGCTAACCCATACATACCCATGGAGCAGCTAGATAATGAACACCAAAAATTAATATACAGAATGTATCAAAACTATACATGATCAGTCTGTAGCAGGAATCCACGGGAGACAGAAGACTGGATCCTGCAACCTACTCCTCTCCTGAAATGGGTAAACAAGCAAATGGGTGAGTCTGGATAATACTCAGTGAATTTACATGCATCATAAATAATAAGTATAAATAAACAATGGGGTCAATCAATGGAATAGCAGTATGCAATATGGAAATCAAGGTATAGTAAAGCCAAAGAAATACATATAGGCTCGGTTACATATGGAAAGACAGATAATCGGATGGACTGCATGAAAAGAAATCATATAATCTCCAGTCAATCAATATGGACCATGTAGGTCTCTAGTATCAATGAGCATAAGGCTGATCAGGCCCTATGGCCAGAACCATAACCCCTCCTAGCTAGGGTACAGTAATACAATGTGCACAAGGTAAACAGTATTTCTCCACTACCCTGTCGAATCGATAGCTATACCAAACCATATTAGGGTCAATAGCGAGGGATACCATAAGCAACAATGGCATCCAGATAACAGTCAATCCAATAACAATCAGTTGGGTATCAATCAGAACAGTATTCAATATGCTCATTGGCAATGTCATATACAATATACAATCAATAATAACGGGTTTAGCAATAAGGAAGGGTATAAAACAAAAGTTGGTTCGGTGGCCGAAAATGGTGGGTCAATTGGCATGCCAATGTCGCTGGCGACAATGGCATTCAATTGGTAGGCCAATGGCATGCATACCAATATGCCAAAGGCAAATGAACTAGGTATTTTATCAAACACTTGGTGGGCATACAATGGCAAGCCAATAGGTTAGGTTTGGTGGCAAATTTGACTTGCCCAATTCAATAAACACAAAGTCACATTGGCAACCAAAATAAAGGTATCAAGAAACACATTTAAACAATATTAAAATAGGATCAAATTTGCAAGGAAAATCAAACAATTCCAAAGGCGATTTAGGCATTCTAGGGTTCTGCCATGAAGGGTATTTTGCCAATGGTTTCTAATTATCAATTCAATGATTCAAACATGTTATTTGATGCAATGTAAACTCACCTAATGCTCCAAATAGCCAATGCACACTCCAATTGCACCAATTCCACCAAATTCCTAAATTTTGCTTACTTCCAAAACTCAACTTGAGCAATCTCCAATTCTACATCAAATTATCCATCAATTAGTTATTCATTCATATCCAATTAACCATTTCTAACCTCAATTAACATAAACACATCCTGATTCAACATATCATCCTTTACAACTTCAATTTACTAAACCAAATTGGGAATTCCATCAAATTAGGATAAACTAATGTAATTAAACATCATACCCATCTAATTCAACCTAAATAACATCTAGATCATTAATTAAACTAAAGAAATAAAATCATACCTCAAAAACCACGAAATGGCCGAAATCTACTTTGAGTTTTTCCTCCCAAACCTTTGCTCCTTCCTTCAAATTAATGGTAGAAATGGGTTTAGCTACCTTGAATTACTATTTTTCTATCAATTTCCTGAAGAATTCTATAAGAAATGAGATGAATGGAAGATGAAGAAGAAGAATTGAGGTTTCGGCAATGAAAGAAAGAAAATGGAGAAGATGAACACGAAATGGTGAAGGGAAAATCAAATAGAAAATCATAATGCACAATTACAACTAACTCCTCTAAGTTCCAACCTTTACACTTTGGTCCTTAAATCTTCTGTAATTTATTCTGACAATTCTGTCAGTGTGGGAAGTCAATAGGCTTATTTTAATTTATACTTATTTATAAAAATATTTATGGAGTCATTCTGTAACTCCGACCGACCACTTTCCATTATTCACCTTGAATTTTCATTTATTTACAAAAATGCCATTACTTACTTTTTCAGTGTTCCTAAATTATTTTCACTTCCTTATTTTTACCAAAATTAGACATAAATTATGGTCATCTTTACCCCCAGATCAACTTCTTAGATTCTTTCGTTGACCTTACTGCTAATTTCTCGGCAGTGTTTCTGGCACCGCCGATTTTCGGAAAAGTTTTAAGTTTGCTTTCTAACTGTATCTCTAAAATTATTTCCCATCAATTCAAGACTAAAAGACCACATACTGAGAATAAATTCATGCACATGAGTTAGGAATTTATAGGGTATTACATTCTACCCCCCACAAATAAATTCATCCTCAAATTTAAATAAAACATACCTCATTGCTGGAACAGGGATGGATATCTGCTCCACATCTCCTGCTCGCTTTCCCATGTGCAATCTTCCATTGTCTGGTTCCTCCATAGCACTTTTACCATAGGGATCTCTTTGTTCCAAAACTTTCTGACCTGTCTGTCAATGATCTCCACAGGAATCTCCTCATATGACAAGTCCTCACTAAGATCCATATCTTGTACCTCCAAAATATGTGATGGATCAGACACATACTTTCGCAACATCGATATATAGAAGACCGGATGTACGTGGCTCATACTGGGTGGAAGAGCCAATCTATAGGCCACACTATCAATCCACTCAAGTATCTCAAATGGGCCTATAAATCATGGTGATAGCTTGCTCCTCTTTCCAAATCTCATAACTCCTCTCATCGGTAAGACTTTTAGGAAGACATGATCACCAACTGAAAACTATACATCCTTCCTCTTAGGATCAGCATAACTCTTCTGCCTATTGAAGGCAGTCCTCATCCGCTCTCTAATCATAGGAACCTTCTCCATCGTCTCTCTGATCAGTTTTGGTCCCTCAAGCTGCTTCTCTCCCGGCTCCACCCAACACACTGGAAATCTGCACTTCCTACCATATAGTGCTTCAAATGGAGCCATACCAATCAAAGATTGATAACTGTTGTTGTAGGAGAACTCTATCAGTGGCAGATAATAATCCCAGATACCTTTGAAATCCAGAACACATAATCTCAACATGTCCTCTAGAGTCTGGATCGTCCTCTATGACTGCCCGTTAGTCTGTGGATGGAAGACAGTACTAAACCATAATTGGGTACCCATAGCCTCCTGAAATTTTTACCAAAACTAGAATGTGAACTGTATACCCCTGTCCGATATGATCACCAAAGGAACTCCATGAAGACGCACAATCTTATCCACATACAACTATGCGTATTGAGCTGCTGAATAACTGGTCTTTACTTCCAGAAAATATGCAGACTTTGTCAATCGGTCAATAATAACCCATATAGAATCATATCCCCTCGAAGTCCGAGGTAGACCAATTATAAAATCCATGGTAACCTGTTCCCATATCCACTCTGGCAGCTCTATCTCCTGAAGTAGCCCTGATGGCTTCTGATGCTCAAACTTAACTTAGGATAGGCTAAGCACTTAGACACAAACTGAGCTATGTCCTTCTTCATCCCTGGCCACCAATAAACATCTCTGAGATCATGGTACATCTTAGTAATCCCTGGATGTACACTGTAAGCAGAATAATATACCTCTCGCATAATTCGATCCCATAGCTCATTACAATCCGGTACACAGATACGTCTCCCACACCTCAATACCCCATTATCTACAGTGAACTCTGTCATCCTGCCACTCTGAACCTCTCCCTTCAGCTTCAGAAGATATGGATCCTTGTCTTAAGCCACTTTTATGTCATCTATCAATAGTGACTTCGCCAAAAATTAGGCTATTAGAGCCTGGTTCCAATCCTGGGAACCCAAATCCAACTCTACCCCCACATCTTCCAACTGTCTCAAATCTCTGATCAATGGCCTCCTGCCAATCACAATATGAGCAAGACTGTCCCTCGATTTCCTGATCAAAGCATCCGCCACTATATTGGCCTTCCTAGGATGATATAAAATCTCGCAGTCATAATCCTTCAGAAGCTCTACCCATCTTCGCTACCTCAAATTCAAATCCTTCTGCTGAAATATATACTGCAGACTCTTATGATCAGTATATATCTCACATTTAGACCCATATAAGTAGTGTCTCTAAATCTTCAAGGCAAAGATGACTACTGCCATCTCCAAATCATGAGTTAGATAATTTGCTTCATACTTCTTTAACTAGAGAGAAGCATAAGCAATTAGCCTACCCATCTACATCAGAACACACCCTAAGCCAATCCATGAAGTATCACAAATATACAGTGAATTTCTCCCCCTCAACTGGTAATGCCAAAATCGAAGCACTGGTAAGGCAATACTTCAGAGTCTGGAAGCTACTGTCACACTCATCCGTCTAGACATACCGCTCATGTTTTCTCATTAGTTTAGTCAAAGGAGATGCAATACGGGAGAAATCTTTCACAAACCTCCAATAATATCCAGCCATACCCATAAAATTGCATACCCCTGAAACACTGGTAGGCTGGGGTCAGTTAGCTACCGCCTCAATCTTCTGAGGATCCACCATAATACCATCCTTGAAGATAACATGCCCAAGGAAGCACACCTCAGTCAACCAGAACTGACACTTAGATAATTTGGCATACAACCGATGCTCCCGAAGTGTCTGTAACACAATCCTCAAATGCTCCCTGTGTTCCTCCTCACTCCTAGAATAAATAAGTATATTATCAATGAAGACAATGACAAACTTATCCAGATATGACCTGAACACCCTGTCCATCAGATCCATGAAAGCCGCTGGTGCATTGGCTAACCCAAATGGCAATACCAGAAACTCATAATGACACCTTTTATGCAATCTCCCCCAATTCCTCCAATTCACACACTCACGAGCTACACAGCTCCCCGACCGGCACCCCGACCCGGAGTCTCCGACGGTTCACCTATTCAAACCACACTCACTCCGATAAGGCAAAAATATAAAT
>CANXYC010004526.1:0-23175 GCA_948193065.1 Aleurites moluccanus | reverse complement strand
CATGCCTCCCGATGACGGCGAGTGTGGCCGGTTCCGGCGACGGTTCGCAACCGGACTTGTACCGGTGGAATCGTCCAGGGCTGGGCTTCCTCCTGGTGTGGGCGGTGACGTTAAACGGCGACCGGACGGCGGTAGATTGGAGAAATTTGGTTTCTCTCTCCTCTTTCTCTCTCTCTCTCTCTCTCTCTCTCTCTCTCTCTCTTCTTTTCTGCTTCTTCTGCTGGGAAAATGCTTCTTGCAGAGCAGCACGGGTCTGATTGGTTATTTTAAACCAATCAGATCTCTGTGCTTTATTATTATTTTTTACAGCTTAATATATATATATATACATATATACATATTTCTTCCTTATTTAAACTGAACATGGGGCTAGCCTGGTGGTTGAAAGGCTTAGCCTTCCTTCCACCAGGTCTGGGTTCGAATCCCAGCTTCAGGTTTTTTTTTTTTTTTTTTTTTTTTTTTTAACAGATATTACAATTATGCTAAATGGCAAATAATGACTTATCATATATACTTTATAGCGGTGTCGTCACATGATCTGATGTAATGTCAGTAGCATTAAATAAAGAGAAAAAATATAGCTTGTCTCAATTCTTATTGGTACTCGCCTCTACTTAACATGCGAGCCTTCTTTAGGCGAGCCATTAAAGGAGATAAGCGGGAATCTGGAGGACATGCAAGGATCTTTGCCTTTGCCTCTGAACTTTGAATTGATAAAGACTTATGGTGAATATGCCTTATATCGAGTCAGGCAGACCTAAGACGAAAAGTCCTTTCTCTAACCATCTGACCATTATAAGACTGAACTTCTCATTCTCTTGTTGATCTTGATTCGTCATCTTGGGCTCACTTGATTTTATTCTGAATCTAGTGATATTTTTTCTCATCATATTATTTTATCATAATTTCAAAAACTTATTTGATAAAAAAATGAATAATTTTTTCAATTAAAAAAAAGAGTAATGAAAAGTTTTGATAAAATTAATTAAATTTGGTGATGAGTGAGAAAAAAAAAAAGCAATTGGTGCTTTTTTAAATTTTTAATTAAATAAAAATAATTGCAATTAATTTTAAAATTAGAGTAAAATAATATTTTTTAATTTTTTTGAATATAATTATAATTTATTGAAAATATTTTATCTCTTCTATCTAAATGGTTAGAATTATTTCTAGATGAGTAAATCAAAATTAAGTCTTCTTTCTAAATAGAAAAATATATTTTTATATTTAATTTACAAATTAATTAGTATTGACACCAAAAATTAAATTTTTAGCCTATAAAAAAAATCATTTTATCAATTAAATTAACCCTTAATTATTTGAGTTATTTTTTATCATATACTCAATAAAATAATTTATGCATCTATTTAATTACTATATTAAACAACAATATTATATTATATAGCATAATTTAAAATTTATTTCCTCTTGCCAATAAGCTACTTCCTTGCCAAGCAAAAGAATGGTGAAGGTAGGCGACTGTTGACCGGGGTCAACTGCCCGCCGGACACCGACTACTACTACCACGCAATTTTGTACACCAGTTTTCTTGTTGATAATAAATAAAAATAAACCAGCCACCGACCGGATCATGGTCAATTACTCAATTGACACAACTAATGGCATTTTAGTTATTTATTGCATTAGTAGAAAATATTTATCTGTTTTTATTTATAATATAAAAACCAGATGTAATATAAAAGTTAAAAAAAATATCACCTATAGCTGGGGAATTATTCAGTATGTATGGAGTTTGAACATTAATTGATTTTATTTAAATTTTAATATAAAGTTAAATAATGTAAAAAAATTTATTAAAAATACTTCATCTAAATTATTTAACAAAATATTATTTTATATCTATATTTTTACTAAGAAAATAAACATATTCTATTAACTGATATTGTATTAAGAGATTGTTTAAATATAAATTTTATTTTGAAAATAGAGTTTTAAAATATCATTTCAAAAAAATTATCATGTTTAATTTTTTTTATATTTTTAATTTTATATTTTTTTAAATTAATCATCTAAATATTAAAAAAATATTTAATATTTTTTAAATTTCAAAATAATATTTCATAATTATTTTAAATATATTCAAACACCATCTAAATTTTCAGGATGGTGCTTGTATTATTTATTAAGACATGTATAAAGAATTAAAGCACAACTCTATAAAATATCATGTCATAATACATTTTAAGTGATTAAATATTTTTTTGGACCTCTCATTTATCATAGAAATCATTTTAGAACAAGTTTTTGAATTTTATAACTTATTCTAATATATAAAAAATTAATAAGAAGTTTAAAATTAGTTAATATAATTTTATTAGAAAAAATCAAATATTAGTGCAAGACATAATATATTTTGTATATATTTGGACTAAATTTATATCAAAATTAATTTTAATATTATTAATTAAACTCGAATAAATTTAAATTCATATGAAATTTAATAAAAAAAACTTTTATAAAAAATACTTTAGTTTTCATATTAAGACAACTTAACTTACAATCTTATTGAAGATTAAACACTTAAATTTATATTTGACAAGTAAAATCATAAAATTAAATATTTAATTTTAAGAAATTTTTATTAAATTGAGAAAAAATTTGGGGTATTTGAATTTTCTATTTTTATTAAATTGAGAAAAAATTTGGGGTATTTGAATTTTCTTTCTTTTAATTGGGGCAATTAAACACGTGAAAGGCATCAATCAATCAACCGGCCACAAGTCACAAGCTGGCATTATTAGTCTTCCAAAAAAAACCAGGGAATTCCACGCTGAAGCTATAAATTTATTTTTTACAAGATATATTAAAAATAATGTATTCGTTATTTATATTCATATTAAATATTATAAACTATAAATTAAATTTGATAAATTTAAAAGTAAAACATGGTAATGTAAATTCACCATAGCTCGCCTTTCATCTTATCTTTAAAAAAAAGTCCAAAAATTGTTAGATTTATCTCATTAAATAATTAAAATCTGGTTCTATAAATAACGACAATAATAGGATGGTTCATAGAAAGAGCAGTCTACTGAGAAATCATATAAAAAACACAAGAAAGAGCTCTTTTCTTGGGTTTCTCTGGTCCAAGTCCTTATTATTAAAATATAGGTTTTTTTTTTTTCTTTTTCTTTTTTAAATTCGAATGCCAGCTCTCTTCTTCATCTTGTAATTTAATAACCATTGATACCAAGCCACGATTCGGATTCTGATCTAAACAAGGTAAACATTAACCGCTTTTTCTATCATTTCTTTATCTATCTATAACTTTGCCCCTTTTTCTTGAAGCAGTGTTAATTTGATTTTAATGCGAGTACTATCATAATTCAGGTTCCTTGTTGTAATTGAGTTTTTTTTTCCTCGTAGGATCTTTGAATTGAGCTAGGAAAAGAACAGAAGAGGGAAGGAAATAAGGTCTGCCTTTGAATTTTGGAAATTGTTGCAGTTTTAATTGTTAATCTTCAGTTGTTTTCGAGCGTAGAGACTTCGCACTTAAAGAATTAATGTGGTTTCCTTATCATTATTATTATTGTCATTTCAGAAACAAACCAAAGCTGTAGAACTACAAATTATACAAATTAAAGTAAGCGACAGATATATATATCATCTATAACACATTTTTTCATATAAGGAAAACTCTAACGTCATCAACTGGATGTTCTGTCAGCATTTATGCTGATTTATAACTTCCAAAGATGCCTTTCCTTTCAAAGATTTTACGGCCCATGCACACTCTTCATTCTACGTTCTAATATGATTTTATTTAGTTGCCAAACTGTATTTCCTTAAAAGAACAAGCATAATACTGTGTTTCCTTGGTAGATAGTTTTGTTGGGAATAGCTAATTTCATTCTTCAAAAAAAAAAAAAAAAAAGAGGAACTTTTGGAGCTCTGTTTTTTTGACCCAAGCGACCTTGACCTTCAGAGCTCTACTTCTCTACTTCTTTTATGCATACCATTTTTTGTACCATCTTGTTATGGTTATGATGGGAAACCAACAAATTGTTTCTTGAACAGGTTAGGCCTGGAAACAGGGTGACACCAATCATCCTAGAGATATCAGATGCCACTTTAGAATGTATAAGGCTATAAACATTGCTAAAAATTATAAACCAAATGGCACAATATTATAGGAATGTAAACTATCGAACTATATAGAAAAACATAGAATCTTTTGCAGCAGCTAATAGAGCATGTATTGTATTGCTCTTGATGATTAGGATAGTAAACCAACAAATTATGCCTTGAACATGGTCTAATTATCGGACCTTCCAACAAGCTGATTTGATATAATTGTTGCCACTTTAGAATGTACAGGAATTGCTAAATAATATAGACTGCATGACACCATATTTCAATAACAATGGTTGTGGGAATGCAAATTATCAAAGCGTAGATAAATACACTCACTACTACTAATCTCATGAGATAGAAAAATATGAGGTTTGATTTTAATATGCTCCCCATTTCCAACCTTCTTATGAAAAAGAAAATGAGGTTTATTTCTTTATTTTTAAAATTTTTCTCCAAGCCCATGTGTATTCACAGGGCTTTAAGGTTAACCAAAAGCTTCTGTTATAAAATTGGATAAGCCATTTGGAGGAAAGAGATCTTCATTATCTTTTTTTCTTCACATATTTTTTTCTTTTTGTTGTAAAATTCTAATGGAGTTACTTATGAATTATTTACTTTCAGGGTACCTTTTTGCTGTTCTGCTAGGAATTAAAATCTTTGGCCATCTATATCAGATATGGGACAATGCTTATGCTTTGATAAGGTAATTTTGTTTTTAACTGATGTATGTTATGCGTTCATAAAGAGAGAGAATGGATAGTATGTATTTTTGGATATGTACAAGTAGAGTGCTGGTCCTTACTTTTTGCAACTCCCTTTCCTGTTTCTGTCCCTGTCCTCCTTTAACATTAAGTCTTATTAGTCCTTGGTGCTTGTGTGTGTCTTTTCTAGATATTCTAATACAAGTTAGCTATATCTTTTTTTACCTGTGTTATTATCGAAGAAAGAAATGAATCAGGGAAAGCTTATTCGAGTCTTTAGCTCCCATTACATCATTTATGTAATTTGGTACCCTTGATAGCACTACAAGAACTTAAGACCCGAGTAATACTCAGGATAGTTTTCTGCATATCTGCAGTAAAAGATAATGTTCAGTTATGATCCATGGAAGTTGAAATTTAGATGGCATAATAATGTAGAAATCTCCTGCATTAATCAATCTTATTTGTCATTTGGCAAAATGTGGCAGAAAAGGATTCAAATGGATGAATCCAATTACTTGTAAACTTGGGACAATGCTTTGATCTAGAAGGTTATTTATTGTTTTTTGTCATTTGTTACTTCTAGCAATAGTCTTATTCTCAAGGACGACCCTCTGTAAAGATATCTTTGGTTATGAATTGATGAGAGAAACCATAATGTAATTAGAAGGGCCAAATCATATTGTTATAGTATTTTTGAAAATATGAGAACTACAATTGAAAGTTTCGTTGTCTTGCATTTGGAAGGAAGAATCTGACGCTTAGGTGATTTGAATTTGGTAATACATTGTTTTTCCTTATTTGATTAGGTTCATGAATGTGAAAAAAAAAAATTGACTTTGGATTTGAAATGCATATAAAACATTTAATTTGAAATCCACCTCAAATAAGTCTCATCCACATTCATGAATCTAAATAATTAAACGAATTTCCTAATTTGAAATTCCTTCATCCAGACATATCATAAATGGTTTGTGAGAACTATAAGCATTAAATACAAAATTTTAAGAAGATCAAAGCAAAGTAAAATGATAGTAATAGGAGGATGCTACTAATATGAGAAAAAAGGATGAATTCTTTTTAACCATTTGGGTTTTTTAAATCAATTATCAAAAGAGCAGTTGTTGATGAACATTTAATGGTGTATGAAATCTGGGGTAAGTTTTTTCAACTTTTAATATAAAGCTTGGTGGCGGAGAACTGTTGTATAGTTTTCTGTGAGAAACTAAATGAGTCTGTTGTTATTTTCTATTGACTCATCTTGAGCTTGTTATCTTTGACTCCATTGATGATCCTTTTTACCCTGAATCTCCATGTATGTCTTTGCATTTCAATTTTATGTTAAAGCTTTTTTCTAAAGGAATGTGTCTTCCCACTGCCAAGCATCAACTTGATGTACATGCTACTATGCAAGATTTCATTCTTACTTTTTAGAGGAGATGACAAAATTCTGATGTTCATGATATTTGTAGAGTGGAGGGGCAGATGATGCTGATGAGCATGTTGAATTTGTTGGTAGTAATGTGCACCTCGTTACTACCAAAGAGACCTGGGAACAGAAGTTGTCAGAAGCAAGTCAAGATGGAAAAATTGTAAGTTGTCCTTCATCTTTCCTTTAATTCAAAGAAAAGGCATTGCTAGATCACTTTCTGAAGCCCATTGCGCTATTTTTGTCTTGATGGACATCACTGGCGGAGAGCTGAAAACCTTGGTTTTAAAAATGTGAGGTGGGTGACTTTTCAAGGAGTTCACATTTAACAATAAAATAAAATATATAGTATGGTCATTAAAAATTTCCTCAACAATTTTCTCTTGTGAATATGAGTACTTGTTGCTTGTTCTGGTTAATTTTCAAAATTGCTGCTGCATTAAAATTGTTTGATCTTTCTGACGAGTGTTATTCTAAAATTTATTTTGAATTCCATACTGAAGCTAGATGTTTAACAGGTTTTGGCAAATTTCAGTGCAACATGGTGTGGTCCTTGTAAAATGATTGCAGCATACTATCGTGAGCTGTCTGAGAAATACCCTTCTCTACTGTTCCTTTTGGTTGATGTGGATGAACTACCTGTAAGTCATATAAAAGTATTTTATGAACTTGAGTTGCATTGCTAATACTTGGAGCATGTTTTCCATTAAGGTTGAAACTGCTTTTCTAAAAAAGTACCATTTTATACTGTTGATGTTGGATAAAGCAGTTTTTAGTGTTAGTTATTTTGAAGATTTTATGATTGGAACTTGTGAAATTCATCTTAAAACAAACTTTTATAACCTCTAATCAACATCTTCAACGTATTTCTTTTCTCAACAACTCAAACAACAATGACAAACAAACCCTTAGGAATTTGATAAGTTGTCTCGCTCATCATTTATAAAGAGTCTAAACTGGTAGAACTCTCTGCATCCCAACTATATTTACATGATATCCTCTTTCATTAAGCTGGACAAATAACTTGCATATTGTGACCAAGGTGTTGGGTGAACACAGAAGAAATGTAAGATCAACCTGATTTTGCAACCTATCCGTGCTGAACTTAATGATGGCATTGTATTGATAGGTTACTTTTCTCATGTCTAGCACATCATAAATCATGTATCATGTATGTTACTATTTCAGATTATAGCAGAATTTGCTTAACTTTTGAGATAGTAAACTGAGTATTAATGTGAATGTGTCTAACACAGGACTTCAGTACCTCATGGGATATCAAAGCTACTCCTACATTTTTCTTTCTTAGGGATGGGCAGCAACTTGACAAGCTTGTGGGAGCGAACAAGCCAGAGCTACAGAAGAAGATAACTGCCATCTTAGACACGGTAGCTAGTGGCGCGTGATTGTTGGGCGGATCCATTACATGAGAGGGCAATAATTAGCATCTTTATCCATTGTGTGGTTGTGTATTTTGGTTGTAATTGCGAGCCTCTGTAGATTTTTCTGTATGTAAATACGACTGCATGAAATTTTTTGGAATCAGTAACCTGGGAATTAGCAATTGCATTGTATTCTTCTAGTAACGTTACTTTGGAAATGTAAAATTTATTGTTCATTTTGCCGTATTATATTTGAGCACAATTATCTTTTTATTATTTTTTTTCACCAAAATTGGGGACTTGACGACGTTAGTTTGTTCAGATGTTGGGTTTGTTAGAAAGGTTAAAAATGAGAGTTTTCTCTTCTAGGCTTTGTTTAAAAATATCGGTGCTTTATTATTATTATTATTATTATTATTGGGAGTTGTTTTTAGTTTTTGAAGTATTGGGAAAGGGGGGAAATCGAGCTTGGATTTTTTTCTGAAATTGATGTCAGGCTAAGCTTGCGAGCGCAAGACCAGTGCGTTGTTGTTGTAATGGCGGTTTTTGGTTTATTTTGATTTTTGAGCGTGTGAACAATAACAAGCCATATCATTAGGTTGTGTGGAGGCCATTTTCTATATTAGCTTTTTTAATCCTTTCGGGTTTTTCTTTCATTTTAAAATATAAAGGGTTGAGCTAGGAATCCGTGTGGACCACTATACTGGTTGGCAAGTGGTTTCTTTTGCTCCCTCTAACCAGAATGTCAATGGGTACAACTGTCCATAATCCAAGTTTCTAAAAATTTAATGTTATAGCCTGGTTTTAAAATCATGATTTATGATTAATAATTTGCTTGAAATAGATGTGCGGATGGAAATCACATGGATTAATATCATTTTTTTTATAGTATTAAAAGAGGAGACCCAAAAGACTACTCCATGTCTAAATTATACATAAACTTACTGCTAAATTATGTTTATAATAGCCCATAATAGATTTAAGAGTTAATATAAATTCTATTATGTCTTAATTGATTTAAACTTCAAGCAGAATGATTATTCACAAAAAAAAAAAAAGTTCAAGCATAATGATAAACATTCTATTTTTGTAAGATTTTTATATAATTTTGTGTTTTAAAATAATAAACAATAGATTGATGAGTAATTAAGAGTAAAATTATTAATAGAAAACGTTTATTTTTTTTGGAATTATCAGCAAATATACTAATATAAAAATTTAACATAAAATTTCAAATATATACAATAAAAACTCTTCAATTAGTCAACAATCAACAGAAGATGAGGCTGGGCGGAGTTAAGAGAGTCATAAATACAGCTCTCCCACTAACACATCACCACGTTTTGCCAGCTGATTCAAATATTCTTTTTCCTCTTTTAATATTTTAGGGCAGAAAAAGTTGGCATCTTACTGTCCCCCTCCTTAATTAACAGACGTAACACGCCCCATTTTATGGCAATTAGGTCACCCTCAAATTTCTGCTGTTTCCCATTATTAGTTTCAATAATCAAATCAAATCTAATCTTTTAACCCCAGATATTTAAGAAAGGAAAGAAAATCAAACTTAAGCAATGAAAAATGTAATGTCAATACCAAATAACAGTTCTATCATCAATGGTGAAATCAAAGTACAAACACTTTATTTTTTACACTCTTCCTCCAAGTAATTGTAGATACAAATTATATCAAAACATACCACCATAACATTAAGAGAAATTTAAAATTTAAAAAAAAAAAGGTGAGTAAATGAATTGCCAAATTACTTCCTTGGATATGATTAACATTGAATGGAAAATTGCTAATTTTGGTATAGTAGGATATGCAGTTCTTGTGATCTCAACGACCTTTCGGGTTCATGATCTGGGAGAACACAGCACTTGGAGTCAACCCATCAGAGTCTTCACTAGCAAGGCTTCGGCCGCCTATGCTCATGCTCATTCCGGTGCTTCTTGAATCAGTAATATTGCCATCAAAACCAGGGGAAGCATCGGAATCTTTCTTCCCTTTAGAGGCAGCATTGAATTGCAATTCCTCATAGTCTATTTCGCCAATACCCTTGCCGCTCTCCTCTGCACTCTCTTGTAGCTGCAAAGCAAACTCTAGGTTCCAGAGCACATCACCCATTGATGGCCTCTCAATGCCCTGATCAGACACACACTTCATTGCTGTCTCAGCAAATTTTTTGAAGCATTCTGGTGCAATTTTCCCTTTCAGATAAGGGTCAACAATCTGATCAAGGATGCCTTTCCTGTAACAATGAGCAGCCCACTCTGCCAAGCTGACTTGCTCCTTTGGCAGTGCTGGGTTCAAGGCAGGTCGAGCACAAAGGATCTCAAACAGCACAACACCAAATGAGTAAACATCAGATTTTTCGGTTAGTTGCTGGCGCCTGAAGTATTCTGGATCCAAATAACCAAAACTACCCTTCACTACTGTGCTAACATGGGTGTTATCCAATGTAGGACCTGTTTTTGACAATCCAAAATCCGACACCTTAGCAACCCATTTCTCATCCAAAAGAATGTTAGTTGTCTTAACATCTCGGTGGATGATAGTGTGCTTAGCACCAGTGTGGAGATAGTGCAAACCACGAGCAGCGCCAATACATATCTCAAGCCTTTGCTTCCATGGCAGCGGAGGCTTTTGGGTTTTGTATAAATGCTCACGTAGTGTTCCATAAGCCATGTAATCATAAACAAGGATCATTTCACAGTTCTCTTCGCAGTACCCAATCAATGAAACAAGATGACGGTGTCGAAGTTTAGAAAGCATTTCAATTTCAGTCTGGAACTCATGCACACCCTGCTCAGAAAGTGGATTGCCACGCTTGATTGCAACTTTAGTTGTTCCACCATCAATTTCTCCCTTGTAGACTTTGCCAAATCCTCCCACTCCAAGGAGCAGAGCCTCATCAAAATTGTTGGTAGCTGCCTTGATCTCAGCAAATGAGAAGTGGCGGCAAAGGTTTGAAGGTAGAGACGAAGCATAACTTCCCGTCGTGTTTGTCTTGGCTGAACCAGCAGAGTGAGAATTTCCATACAGTGAAAGAGGAAGCCAACCAGATGGCCCATCACTTGCACTTGTCTCCTTCCCATGTCTCCGATGACGAGATGCAGCAATAACACAGAAACCAACAAGAAGGGCTAGAACAACTCCACCACTTACACCCCCAGCTATGATTGCTTTCTGGCTCTTTGAATGGCCTGAGCTCGATGATGGTCTGGCCAATGAAGGATCAATTATTTCCTGTTTAGGAGCAGGGATTGGATTGGGCCCAGCAAGATTACCATTAGCACCACTAATTTTGAATATCTCCACTCCATTTATGATCGCATCATAAAACATGGACTTCAAAACTGGATCTGTATTTGGATGAAGTGCAAGCCACATATCTTGCTGAGGGCTCTCACCAGCAACAAGCACCACATAATCCTTAAGCACCGGAACTCCATTGTGTCCATTTGCCCAGGCAACCACATCGGCTTGATCCTCAGCAGTTTGATTGTTGAGGAAGATGCGGAACACTCTCTGATTCCTTTTGGTAATATTTGAAGCAACTTCACAGAAATGAAGTCTGACCAAATAATTGAAACCAGAGTCGACACTGAAAATCCAAGTCAAATTGTAATTAACATTAATTTTAGCATTTGGCCCCATTGATCTAGCAGTAGAATAGACATCATGTGGTGCAAGATAAGGAGGCACAGGGTCCATAATAGTCATGTTAGGATCAGCCGACTCTGGAACACCAAAACCTGCCCCATAAATATATGCCTGGTCATCAGACCAAGACCTAAGCATACCTGTATCTCCTGATGGACCGATATCATTACCGCCCACATTTATCCGATAAACATTCTCTAGTGCAGTACTGTTATATATATAAAATGGAGCGGAATCTTCACCCAGCATTGTTAAAGTTCCATCAGTACTACTATAAATATCAGGCATTGAAACGATCTCAATCCCATTCACAAACGCATAAGCCTTTGAATGATTCGAAGATGGGCTGAAAGTAATATTCAAAGTTCCACCATCCACATACATCGAGTACTCTTTCACAATGTAAGCAAAATTCAGAGCCTGTGTTGTTTGAGCAACACTGAAGTTGTTAAGAAGGGTATAAGGCCCTGCAGTGACTGAAAAGAGAGCATCAGACGCATTCAGCCCACTATAGGAAGCAGGATAGAAATACAGGCGGACGAATTTTCGCCCAGCGCCCAAGGGGAAACTATAGGTGAAAGTAGAGCGAAAAACACGAGCAGTCATGAAAGGGACTTGGGGAACTGCAGGGTCTTGAGTAGCAGCTGGGGATATTGTAGAATTCTCGGACGATGACAAGAACTTAGAACTTTTATCGGCGGTCCATTTCTGACCATCGGAATCGGAGCTATCTGAAGTTGCCCCACAATCTAAGAGGATTTTATCGGTAGGTACATAATTAATTTGACCAAATACAACAAGAATTGCAGAGGCCATGTAAAGTAAAACAACAAATTTTTTACCCATCTTCTTTAAATCTGAATTGACAAAGATAAAGCAGAACTAACAATTTACACGAAGCAAAAAATGAAGAAATCGTTCAGCTAAATCGAAATCAGAACACCCAAAAAAATAATAATCAAAGATTTCAAAAAGAAGTAGAAAATGCAGATCTGAGTGTTGAACCAAACTGAAAATGGAGTTCAAAGCCTCAACCTGAGCTTTTCTGAAAAGAAAAAAGTAAAGTAAAGAAAACCCATATAAGAAACCAACCAGATCCACCGAAAAAAATGTAGCTCAAGAAGCAAAATTAACAACAGATTGCAAAGAAAAGGCAAGTAAACAAAAAATTACCATAAAAAAGAAGGAGATTTCAAGCCATCTTCTGCACAAATGTAAGCAGCTATGGGAATCCGAGAAATCTAATTCAGTGAGTCGAAACTACTAAAGTGAGTCAAAGCAGGGTAGGTTTCAGGTTCTTGACAAACTTGGAGCTGAAAGAGAGCTCTAAATGAAGATACTAGAAAGTGATGAAAAATAAAGTTTCCATTGGTAGTCTTAACACCTCACCCAGTTGTTAGTGGATCCTCACCGAATAATATTAATGCTAAAAAAAAAAAAAAAAATTAGTTGTCAGTCGTTAACTAGTTATAATTATTAGTATTATTGTAGGATTAAGGCTCTTATTAATTGTCAATTAGCGGCGTAATATGTTAATTAAAATCTTAAATTTTTAAATTTTTTAAATAAATTAGTATCGGAAGTTGAAATGACGGAAGTGACCTTGGATGGCGCTAACTGTATTTGATTGGATGACAGATCAGCCGTTAGCAGGGAAGTGGAATAGCGATTAGGGACACAGCCAAACGCGTTAAAGGAGACGGTGAGACGCGTTTGTCATTTATAGTTGTTTGCATTTTACAGTTTCTATCCGAAAATTAAAAAATATATATAAATGATTCGTATCTTTTGGCATCTTATATTATATTAATGTATAAATTTTATCATTTTATTTGAGTGAATTTTATCATTTTATTAATTTAGAATTTTTATCAATTTAATTTAAATATTATAATTTTATTTAAAATAAAAATTTATTTTTCATTTTAAATAAATACCTAAGCAAATGAATTTTATATAGTTTGAGTATTTTCTCAAGAATCTTATTTTTTCTACATTGGAGAAAAAAAATATTATGCCTCAAAAATCAAAAGTCATAAAGTTAAAATCAAAGTCATAAAGTTAAAATCAAAGTCATATAATTATCATTTTAATTCTCATCATTTCAAATTAATCTTTGAGATTTGTTAATAGCCAACGCTTTCATTTTTATTTATTTTAATTATTAATTTTCATCTTTAAAATCTTAAAATATAATATATCCTTTAATTATTATATTAAAAAATATTTTTAATCCCTTAAAATTTATTATTTTTTATTAAAGTTAATTTATGAACTAGTTAAAAATGTTAATTTTGAAATGACAAGTATTAAAATATTAATTATATCAAATCTCAAAAATATTATAGTAATTTATAAATGTTAAATTGTGAATTAGATTAAACTTAAATTAAAAATTAAATTAAGATTTAGGATGCTAGGCAAATTTATCATAGGTGACTATCATCCATAATGTATCATTGTCTTGGGTTAGAAGTAAGTTGTTAATTATGGTAAACTAGGCAAAATTTAGTCCAAGTCATCTTCCATCATTTCAAAAGGAAAAATGACTGGGAATAGCTACGGAGGGTAACCCTCGTACTAATTATTTACAAAACGTACCAAATATATTTATTTATATAGATTTTGGGATTTTTACAAAAATATCGATAAAAATAAAAAAAAAAATTATTTTTATTGTTGTGAAAATATTTTTAAAAAAATATTAATATAATAAAAAATTATCAAAAATATGATATATACTAAATATATAATAAACACATACTAAATATATATCAAAACTTTATATTTTTAAAATAAAAAATAGTATAAATTAAATAAAACTAGAAAGTATATGGTGTAAAATCCCCTAGATTTTTTGATAGTGGACTTAGTACACTTGCCTTAAGGAAGTGACCGTATTGGGTAGAGTAAGGTTTAGAAGGTGGGGCTATTGGCCCAATCAAATTAAAAATACGTTGACTTCGAAAAGAAAACAGAACCAACTAATTGGCTAACATGGGCTGCCAAATTCTCCCATAGGCCATAGCCCAATCTTCAGATTTGGAAACAGTCTTCACAAGTCACAAATCGCAAGGGCTGACCTTAATTTTTAGGATTGATTTTTACATCAAGACCTGAAGATTTACTGGCCTACTCACCGGTAATCTTAGTAATTAATCATGTCATGATTAAATTTTAATTCAAAAATAAGTGATTTTTTTTTTTCAAAAATTTGACATGTTTTAAAGCTTAGCAAATTACTCTAATATCACAAATAAAATAAAATTGCACTGATGGTGAAAGTTGAGAGCTAACTTGAAACAAAAATGCGAAATGACGTGCGAAAATCCGTACAAGTAGCCTTTGTTTTGAAACCATAATCTTTGCATGAAAAAAAAAAAAAGAAAAAGAAAAGAAAAATAAATATATATTATTGTGATTTTTGAATTGAAAATAATATCTGATATTAATAAATTAATATTAATTTATTGTATCATTTAATTATTATTTGTTATATATCAAAATATATTTAATTATAAGTTTACATGCAATTAGGATAATAAATTTATATTCAATTTAACCACTAAATGCTAAAAACAAAATAATTATTTGTTACCATCTCAATGATGTGAAAAACAATTCCTCAAAAGAAAAAAAAGGGTCAAAAGAAAAAATCATAAAACCCATTTAAATTTAAACCAACCCCTTCATTAGTTACTTCGCATACCTGTATCAGACAGAGTCTTTACCAATATGAATGGCTGTGTTCTTACAAGCCACCTTCTTCTTTTTCTTTTTCCTTGATCTCATAACCCAATTGGCTTTAGCAGAAACAGGGTATGATTCCATTTTCTCTCTCCTTTCTTTCTCTCACTCTATATATATGCCTGTCACCTAACAAAACGCAAAATGATTAGTCTCATTTTCTCGTAGGACCCTTGTAACTTACCTTAGGAGACATACCTCAAACTTTACTTGCGTATTCACCTACCTATTAGGCTATTTCTCTATTTTCTGCTAACTGGGTTTGGAAGAGAAGCGACATTAATGGGATTGGACTCTGGGAGAGCCAAAAAACAAAAATTTTCTTTGCTTTAAAGACAGACCCTTGATTTTGATTTTGCCCTCTTCAACACTCTTCTTCAAAATCGCAATTCCGTCACCCAGCAGGAAAAAAAAAACCGAATATATAAATATGTGGTCCAAAAAGAACATCAACATGTGGCTTACTCATTGATATGATCCAAGACAATGGATTCCAGCAAGAGAAGATTTTGGTTTATTAACATTTTTTCAGTGGCCATTTTTATTCTGTTCATTGGAGCTCATGGGGATGACCAATTTCAATTAACAGTGGAGGAAGTGGACACCCATTTGCGTTATTCTAGCTCTAGTCAAGGGTAACTAACCATGGAGTGTTTAGTACTATAGTGTATGATACTTTCGCTTTTTTTTTTTTTTGTTGATTTCTCTCACTGAATATGAAATATTCCAGGGTCTATGAGCTGAATGACATGGAAGAAGATGCATGGGAAATGGTGGCAAAGAAAGGGAATCAGTTTGTGATAAATGACCAGCCTTTCTACGTTAACGGGTTCAATACTTACTGGCTTATGGTATTTGCTGCGGATCAATCTACAAGAGGGAAAGTCAGCGAGGTTTTTCAACAAGCATCGTCTGTGGGTCTAACAGTTTGCAGAACTTGGGCTTTTAATGATGGCCAATGTCATGCTCTTCAGAAATCTCCAGGTGTTTATGATGAAGATGTTTTTAAGGTACTTCTAATCACTTTTTTCCTGTATAGAAATTGGGCCAGGGTAGGATTTCATTTCGAAAGTTGTTAATTCGTAGATGACTCTAATATCAATGAGTCAAAACTTTTTGGAACTCCTAACTATTTTCTTAGGTTCTATTCTTGAATTGCTTTGAACATGCGACTACGACTACTCATTTCAATTTGAATTTGCCCTTTCTGGTCTTTTCTGCAGGCCTTGGATTTTGTGGTGAGTGAAGCAAGAAAATACAAAATCAGACTCATATTGTCATTAAGTAACAACTGGGATGCATATGGTGGCAAAGCACAATATGTTAAATGGGGAAAAGCTGCTGGCCTTAATTTGACAACTGATGATGATTTCTTCTCTCATCCTACAGTCAGAAGTTACTACAAGGCTCATGTTAAGGCAAGTTTAGCTTCATTTCGTTTATTTGTCGGCATACATTTTTAATGTGATAGTAGCATTCTTTTCCTTTTCTTGATTAATAATGTAAACTAGTAGATAACCCGCGCCATGGGAAATGTAAATGACAAAATAAAACAATTATTTTCAATAGAAAAACGCAATAAATAATAAACATAACAAACATTTAGCAAGAGAATTTTGATAATAAATTGAAATATTACTTTAAAATTACAACAATTAACAAAATCAAAGATATAACTGAAAAAAAATCAATGCCATAAGACAAATAATATCACAGTAATTTGTGAATAGTCATTTAAACTAAATAATTTTTTCTGCATCATTGACATTCTGACAATATATCTGATTTATTTATCTGTAAAAGATTATGATATGTCTGATTTATTTGTAAGTAAAATTTAGTAATATTATTTTAATCTCATTAAGATCTTCTATAATCTTAGAAAATTTGATGATATCTCACTGATTTTAATAACATCTACTAAATTTACAAACTGCTAGCACTTTCATCCACTCTTTTTTTTATGCTTCATTGAATGCTTATTGCAGATCTTTCTTTTCCTATTTCCAGCACCTTATCACATTCTTCAAAAGCCATTTTCTAAATAGGAAAAAAAAAGAAAGGTAAGCTTAACTTTGAAGTATAACAATTTCTACTGTTGATTAATATAAAACAAAGATAAAAGTTGAATATTAATTCTGATTATTCATTGTTTTAATAATTAGGTAGTTGTTGTTTTAGATAATTGAAACTCATCATAGACATAAATCATTTTGAGCTATTAGGCTTTGAATAGTAAGTGCTGCAAACACCATATTTTTATAAAAAAATTCTTTTAACACAATATTTTAATAAAAAAATCTTATAAAAAAGAAAAAAAGAAGAAGATAAGTTTATAAAGTCTGTATAAAGAGAAACAATATCAGATAAATAGTAAAATGCTAAGTTGAACCCTTTATTAAAAAAGATGCAATCAAAATGATAATGAACTGCAAGAATCCATTCTGAAACTGAAAAAAGTCACAAAATAATTAAAATTATATAAAAATTAACCATTTTAAAAGATAGAAAATGAGAAAAAATAAATAAAAAGAGAAGTAAGAAAAAAATGAGCAAATTGAAATAGAATTAAAACAATTAAAATTATAAGATGAATCATTTAAAAGAAACTAAAAACTAAAAACTCGAAAGAGAGAAGAATAAGTGAAGGAAAAACCCAAACCTTAACATGGCAATGATCTTCCGGAGATGTATGTGCCATAAACCACATTATACATGAAGTATAAAGAGATTGATTGCAGGAAAAGGGCAAGAAGATGAAGAGAAAGAGAAAGGAAAAAAATTAAATAAGTAAATAAATATGATGTTCATAATACAGTAAAGAACTCTTCAAGTGATTAACAAAAACATGAGGAAGACAACGCAGAGAAAGAGACGAAAACAGTCAGTAGAAATCAAATATATATTAATATTCCTCTTCAATGAGCCTCGAGAAGGGAAGTTGGTATAAATGGAAGGGTCTTACTGTTAGGACTTCAAAGTCACTAAAATCGTGCTGATCTACAGTCAGAAACAGGGAATTGAGATTTCACTGTTCTATTTTATAGTGAAATCTCTATCACTTTTAATGGTTTATATAGATGGTTTCCATCGAAATTATCAGTTATCAATATTTTCCCTTGATATCTGCTTATATTTTCTACAATGTAGACGGTGCTCAACAGAGTTAACACATTCACAAACTTTACTTACAAGGATGATCCAACAATATTTGCTTGGGAATTGATGAACGAACCTCGATGCACCTCAGATGCCACTGGTGATAGACTGCAGGTTTGTATTATACTCCTTAGGTGGTAGTAGTGTTGAATGCATCTTGTTCTTTTGCCATCGCTATCAAATCCTGAAAGCAATTGGAATATCTTTGTTTTATAGTCATGGATACAAGAAATGGCAGTCTACATTAAGAGCATGGATGCAAAGCATTTAGTGGAGATTGGATCAGAAGGATTTTATGGTCCCTCAGCTCCTGACAGAGCTCGATTTAACCCTAATTCCTATGCTACACAAGTTGGAACTGACTTTATAAGGAACCATCAGGCTCTTGGTGTTGATTTTGCTTCTGTTCACATTTATGCAGATTCTTGGTAAGAATTCACTGCATTCTGCTTTTGTCACCATATTTGCAACCTTATTTATTATATATATGCATACATTGCAAAAATTTCTTCCCATCAAAACGTGGAAACAAATAAAATGCAGTGCCTGTGCACTTCATCATATGCATTATGCTTTATTTTCCCTTTTACCTGATAAAAGTCTGACTAAATAATGTAAATTTAACGGATGAAGGATTTCACAAATGATTTCGGATTCCCATATTGAATTCACCAAATCATGGATGGAAGCTCACATTGAGGATGCTGAGAAATATCTCGGAATGCCTGTGATATTTGCCGAGTTTGGTGTATCTGCAAAAGACCCTGGTTACAATTCATCGTTCCGTGATACCCTGTTCAACACAGTATACAAGACACTTCTGAACTCCACAAGAAAAGGTGGGAGTGGGGCTGGTAGCCTTCTGTGGCAGTTGTTCCCAGACGGAACAGATTACATGGATGATGGGTATGCGATTATTATTTCAAAATCTCCTTCAATATCAAAAATCATTTCGTTACATTCGACGCAACTTGCAATCTTCAATTCTCTGTGTTCCTGGAAATGCAATTGGGGCTGCAAGAAGAAGAATGCCTTGGAGACATTCCTAAACCATGATGATCTTTAGAAGTACTTTGACCAATCACGAAAAGGAAAAAGGCCCATCTGAATTATCATAATAATTTGAACTTGTATGTACAAAAAGAATGAAATGTTGATTGCTTATTAAAATATATATAAAAGAAAAAAAAGCTATAACTAAAAGAAAGAGAACCGTGCACTTATGGACTACTTTTCATTTTACTTTTGTGTGTAATTCAACACTTGTAATTGAAACAAAAAACACTTCTACTTTTAATTTGTTTGATAATAAGTTTATCATCATGCATGTCACTTAAAAATTTCAATTAAGATAAGTAGAAGAAAACAAAATATTTGAAATATATGAAAACTCGTAGTCGTATTTGACATTCCAGAATGTTGGCTAAGAATAGTTTGTTGCAGTTGAATTGGAAATCCGTTTTTTATACTTTCTCACTCTCCTAAAGAAGAGCCAGACATGAGAGTGTTCCAGAGATAAAACAGAACAATGCACTTTCAACCCTTAATGATGAGGGCTATCCCAGAGCCATATTCTTGGAATTCATTTTACAACACTCAAGCTTCCAGCAAAGAAATAATTCTACGAGAAAAGGATTTAAAGAAGGAATGTTTAACGAATTACTGTTACCTGTTGTGCAACCACAACATCCACATCATGTAGTAGAATATTTTGAAGGGTTAATTATTATTTAGTTATTGAGATTTGTGGAAATTAATAAAATGATCTCTATATTTTAAGAAATTTACTATTTGATTATTATATTTTGATTCTGTCGTATGAATTGGTCCTTCCATCCAATTTTTTTTATAAATTCTGTTTAAAAAATTAAAACAAAAAAAAAACTTTTCATATCTAAAATATCATTTTTTTTATTTGCTTTTTAATTATGGGCATTATCCTTAAATAAAATCCATAATTTATCTCTCTCACTCTCTTTATATATAAACCCACAACTATAAAAAAATTCTATAAAAAATCAGGTTTAAAATTTTTTTATTATATAATCGAAAGTTTAAAATTATTTACTAATTAGTTCATAAAGTTTGTCAAAATTAACGAAGTGATCCCTGTAAATAAAAGATATTTTAGTCATTTTATATGTATTTAACGGTAAAAATGGATGAAATGACCAATTCGTTCACGGAATCAAAATACAATGACTAAATAGTGAATTTCTCAAAATGCAAGGATCACTTCGCTAATTTCAACAAATCTCAGGGACTAAATAGTAATTAATCATATTTTGAATGTAATGGTATTAGGGCTACAATCGAACCGAGTTTTAACTTGTTCAAGTTCAGTTTATTATTTTTGTCCGAGTTCAAACTCGAGCTCGAGCTCGAACTTCAAATCGAGTAAGAAATCATATTCAAACTCAACTCGTTTAATTATTAAACGAGTTTAAGCCGACTCATTAAATTATAATTGAATTGGATTCAAACTCAAATTCAACTCATTTTGAAACTCATTTATAGTTAAATATTCATTTCTAATAAAATAATTATAGCAAAAAAATACTTAAAACTAATATAAAAGTAAAACTATCCAATTAATAAAAAAAAATTAATTATAAAATTAAGTATTATATATATTTAAAAAAGTTAATTAATAAAAAATATATTTTTAAAGATTATAATATTAAATTATATTAATGCTAATAAAATCTAAATCTAAAAACTCTATTAATATTATAGAAATATAATTATAATTATATAGTATTTATTTAAAAATTTCATATATAAAAAAAATTAAGAATATGTGTATTTAATTAAATTAAATAAAAATTATAGGAGTGACAAAATATTTTTTGGAGTGCCAAAATTATTAGACTAATAATAATAATTGAATTGTTTTTAAGCCTATTAATCGAATTGATTGCTAATTTTTTCACGAGCTTATAATCGAATTGTTTACGAGTTTAATCGAATTGAATTTTACTCAAACTCGATTCGTTTATTCATCAAGTTAAGTAAAGCTTAAATTTAGCTCATTTATAAAATGAACCGAACGCGAACAAGTTTTATAGAGCTGAATACTGAGCCGCTCATGAACGGCTAGACTCATTTGCACTCCTAAATGGCATATCATTCATCTTCATCAAATGCTGGCTTGGATTCAAAATCAGACATGATTATTCACACTTCATAACTTTACACACAGGAATTCGAAGGGCTCTTGGGCTTTTTTGCTTTCAAATGTTTCAATATTCTGCTAAGTACATCTTTTTCAACAGATCTCAAAAATAAGGAGCTGTAGATGAACGATCAGATAAGTGATTTGAATCAATCAATCTCATTACTCAAGGAGGGAAGCTAGATTACAACAAAATGAGTAAAGCCAGATATTTTTCATTATCAAAGAAATGTAGAAAAAGTAGAACTTCAATTATACCCCATTCCCTTGCATAATTGAAACTAATGAAAAAAAAACCATGACTGAGTACTCATTGTTTCTGAAGGCATCCGTACCAAGAGACTCTGCAGATACATTGTCTTCAAATTAGGAAGCTACTTGCCTGCTTCTGCATTCCTGTTGTTCTATAAAATAGGGCAACAACAGTTTTATCTCATAACTTGAATCCTTCCGTCATTCAATGAAGACAAGATGTCTATGACAAATCCAAAAGGGCTGAAAAGTGCAAATAGGAGCAAACCTATAAGGTGAGTTATTCCCAGGTTGGAAGGTGCTATTTGAAGACAAGATAGATACTGCATGATGCTAGTGGTTTTAGCTGGGCATAATAAAGAAATCCATCAATACATATCAAGAGAAAAGGAGTTTTAACAGGTTGCCAATTTAATGCAGGATTTTTGTTTCGGGAGTACACAAATCAGACACCCCAGTATATGGCAGGCAGTAGCCATGATTTAGATATAGTGTCCGGTGAGAATTTTCAATACAAAGCAAAAATGCATCTGACAATAAAAGAAACTGAAAATGGAAAACAGAGAGGGTAGTATATGGACTCACATTTCCAGTTATAGTTCACTATTTGGTTAAGCTAAACTTTGAAAGTACTGCAGCTGCCTGGTCAACACCCAACAAGAAATAAGGATGCCTCAAAGCAGCAGCAGCTGATAAACGGCCCCTTATAAGGTTACCTCTCCTTGAGATCAGTTTTGTAGCTAGATCCCACCCTCTACCAGAGTCAAGGTCAAGAATTGTCAAGTCAGGTCTTAATCGAGTGTATTGCCTCCATTTATTCAAGTCATATTCAAATTTCTTTATTTCTGCATTGAAATTTTTTAAGCCTCCTATGGACCTTAAGGTTGGTATTGCCATTTGCAAGAGTACAATCCCCGCAGAATACGTGTCGAAAAGATCAGGACTGTTCAGCTGCAACAGAAATTGTAAACTTCATTTAACCACTTCAAAGAACAAACAGTTGTGCTTCAATAAACTTTAGACAATAAAAAGATCAAAGCCCCATCAAATTAATGACCTTTTCTTATGTTATTAATTAAATAGCAAATTGTATATTATTTTTCATTTTCCGCTTGCATACCCTCTGTAAGGAAGCAAAATTTGGATACACTAGGTTTCCAACAAACAAAAGAGGTTGTGTGGTGTAGTACCTGCCAAAGAATTGGTGAAAGTAAAGCAGCAATTGGCTCTGGTGGAGGACTTGGTGTCTCCTCAGGAAGTACATATAGTTCAGGGGGACAATAGTCAGGATCAAGCAGAGTAAGATTGGGTACATAGTTCTTGCCTATTCGAAGGTCTGTAGCTGCCCCAAAATCTATGAGCTTGATCTGTCCCGTCTTTGTCACAACTAAGTTGGCTGGCTTTATATCCCGGTGAACAATTCCAGTATCGTGAATCTTTTTAAGTGAAGTAATAATCTGGCGCATTATTTGCTTGATGATCAATGCATTCCTTTTAACAGAATCTACTCCTTGCAGGACTCGACCAAACATGATAGACTCCAAGTTAAAAGGGAAGTTACGATCTTTCATA
>CANXYC010004518.1:0-19291 GCA_948193065.1 Aleurites moluccanus | reverse complement strand
ATAGTGGTTTGCTACAACCCTTTCTTGGTGATCAAGTGAAGAAAGAGTTTCAAACACAAAGGTAAAAGATCTTGAATCTTGAATCTAATCTTTGATTTTAATCAACATAGAGATCTTGGATTGGGATTTTTTTTTTGTTTTCCGCTGCGCCTAACGTCCTAAATCCCAACAGCCTCCAATGAGTCACTGGTGAGGGAGATTATTATTTTAGAGGGTCCGTCCAGATCCCAATGGACTACAGAGGATACATAGAGGGGCGACGACCCCTGGAGAGTGGAGATGATGAGGGGGATGATGGAGTTACAAAGAGAGTTAGCTGATTTGAGATGAGAGAGACAGCAGGTACCTCCACCACCTGCTCCAGCAGTAGTGCCTCCACCTGCAGTACCCGAGGCAGTTCCTGTGGCACTGGCTCCTGTGTAGCCTGTGGGGGCTCAGAAGGAGCCAGTTGTACAGGGAGGTCAGAGAGAGATAGAGGAGGGAGGAGTATCCATTTTTAGCTTTCTGAAGCTAAATCTACCTGAGTTTAGAGGAGATAGAGGTACTGATGCAATTGACTTCTTGGAGGAGGTGGAGAAAGTAGTGAGGAGACTACCATGCTCTGAGTTGAGGGCAGTCGAGTTGGTTGGGATGTTGCTTAAGGGTAAGGCATGGACATGGTTTTCGAGACGGATGGAGCCCATGCTTTATGGAGAGCACCCACTTACCTGGGTAGAGTTCAGACAGGGTTTGATCGATGAGTTTATTACTGAGGGTGTTAAGACCCGTAACTTGGTTAGATTTAAGCAGCTTGAGCAGGGGGATAGATCTGTAGAGGAATATGTGGAGGAGTTTATCCAATTGAGTAGATATGCTACTCATATTGTACCGACAGAGACAGATTTGATTAGCAGATTTCGGAGGTGGTTTGTATGCTAGCCTGCATAATGATTTACTTGCTACAGAGTTTACTTCATTGACTATAGTGATTGATAAAGCTACGCAGATGGAGGAGAAATTCAAGACTGGGAGGGCAAAGAGGGACCAAAAGAGAAAAGGGGGTCCCAGATCACAGGTTAGGAGGGGGAGAGCAGCTCCCATCCTAGGTACGTTGAGCCAATGCCATGATTTAAGCAGAGATCATCAGGTGGTAGTAAGAGGCAGAGAGTACAGAGTAGGGGACCACCAATAGTATGATCTACACTTGCTTATTCACAAGGCTCTTCTATACCAGCGACACAGATGCCTAATGTGCCAGTTTGAGGATTTTGTGGATGGATGCACGGAGGGGAGTGCCGGTTACAGACAGGAGTATGTTTGAAGTATGGCCAGCAGGGTCACTTCATGAACAGATGTCCTCTATGGGGTGAGCAACAGCAACCATCTATTACAGTTTCACAGCCAACAATACAGGCGAGTCAGAATCAAGGTAGAGAGGCTATGGCTAGAGGCAGAGGCAAGGGAGGACAAGCTCCCAGTGGTAGTCAAGCTCCAGCTAGTAGGGGCCAGGGCAGAGTATTCGCGGTCAACACCCAGGATACCCAGATATCAGACAATGTTGTTACAGGTACCATCTTGATTCAGAATGAGATTGATGATGCCTTATTCGATTTAAGTGTTACTCATTCTTTTGTGTCACCACATTTTGCACCTAAATTGAATAAAGAGAGGAGATTATTAGATATGCCATTGATGATTGCTACTCCTATGGGTATCAGTGTTGATGTTGATTATTATTATCCTGATTGTATTGTTGAGATTGATGATCATATTTTGCGTGCTGATTTGATTGAGTTGCCCATATTAGAGTTGGATGTTATATTGGTATGGATTGGTTGACGAGGCACAGAGCAGTTATAGACTATTATCGGAAGAGAGTTAGATTTCAACCTGAGGGGTAGCCAGAGTTTGAGTTTCAGGGTGATATTCGGGAGGTCCGAGTTAACCTGATTCTGCCATCCAGGCCAGGAGGATGATTGGGAAAGGCTGTTCAGCCTATTTAGCACATATAGTGGATGTACTTAGATCTTCTGTATAATTGGATCAGATACCGGTGGTTCAAGAGTTTCCTGATGTATTTCCTGATGAGTTGCCTGGATTGCCCCCTGAAAGGGAGATAGAGTTTGAGATAGAGGTGCATGCAGGCACAAACCCAATATCTATTCCACCAAACAGAATGGCTCCAGCAGAGCTGAAGGAATTGAAGATACAGTTATAGGAGCTATTAGATAGAGGGTTCATCAGACCGAGCAGTTCTCTTTAGGGTGCACCGGTACTGTTTGTGAGAAAGAAAGATGGCTCATTAAGGATGTGTATTGACTACAGGCAGCTGAACAAAGTCACAGTGAAGAATAAGTATCCGTTGCCTCAGATAGATGATTTATTTGATCATCTGTAGAGAGCTAGCCATTTTTCTAAGATCGATATGAGGTCTGGGTATCATCAGTTGAAGATTAAGCAGAGTGATATACGCAAGACTGCTTTCAAAACTAGCTATGGACATTATGAGTTTTTGGTGTTGCCATTCGGGTTGACCAATGCACTGGCGGCTTTCATGGATCCGATGAACAGGGTGTTCAGGTCTTATTTGGATAAGTTTGTCATTGTATTCATTGATGACATACTTATCTATTCCAAGAGTGAGGAGGAGCACGGGCAACATCTGAGGATTGTATTGCAGACACTTCGGGAGCATCGGTTGTATGCTAAATTATCTAAGTACCAGTTCTGGTTGACCGAGGTGTGCTTCCTTGGGCATGTAATATGCAAAGATGGGATAAAGGTGGATCCTCAGAAGATTGAGGCGGTTGCTAATTAGCCCCAGCCTACCAGTATTTGAGAGGTACATAATTTTTTGGGTATGGCTGGATATTATAGGAGGTTTGTGAAGGATTTCTCTAGAATTGCAGCTACGTTGACTAGACTGATGAGGAAATAGGAGCGGTATGTCTGGAAGGATGAGTGTGACCGTAGCTTCCAGACTTTGAAGTATTGCCTCACTAGTACTCCTGTGTTGGCATTACCAGTTGAGGGAGAGAAATTTACAGTGTATTGTGATGCTTCACGGATTGGACTGGGTTGTGTATTGATGCAAATAGGTAGGGTAATTGCTTATACTTCTCATCAGTTAAAGAATCATGAAGCAAATTATCCAACTCATAACTCAGAGATGGCAGCTGTGATCTTTGCCTTGAAGATTTGGAGACATTATTTGTATGGGTCGTAATGCGAGATATATACCAATCATAAGAGTCTACAGTATATATTTCAGCAGAAGGATCTGAATCTTAGGTAGCACAGATGGGTAGAACTTCTTAAGGATTATGACTACAAAATCCTTTACCACCTAGGGAAGGCCAATGTAATGGCTGATGCTTTGAGCAGGAAATTGATGGGCAGTTTGGCTCATATTGTGATTGGCAGGAGGCCATTGATCAGAGATATGAGAGAGCTAGCAGATATGGGTGTAGAGTTGGAGTTGGGATCCTAGGATCGGAACTAGGCTCTGATAGCCCAATTTCGGGTGAAGTCACTGCTAATTGATGATATTAAAGTGGCTCAAGATAGGGATCCTTATCTACTGAAGCTCAAGGGAGAGGTAAAGAGTGGGAAGATGACAAAGTTCACATTAGAGGATGGGGTATTGAGATGTGGGAAACGCATATGTGTACCAGATTGTGGTGAGCTACGAGATCGGATTATGCGAGAGGCACATTATTCTGCATATAGTGTACATCCAGGGATTACCAAGATGTACCATGATCTCAGGGATATTTATTAGTGGCTAGGGATGAAGAGAGATATAGCTCAGTTTGTGTCTAAATGCTTAGCCTGTCAGCAAGTTAAGTTCGAGCATCAGAAGCCATCAGGGCTACTTCAAGAGATAGAGTTGCCAGAGTGAAAATGGGATCAGGTGACTATGGATTTTATAATTGGTCTACCACGGACTTCGAGGAGATATGATTCTATTTGGGTGATTGTTGATCGATTAACGAAGTCTGCTCATTTTCTGGAGGTTAAGACCAACTATACGACAGCTTAGAACGCACAGTAGTATATGGATAAGATTGTGCGGCTTCATAGAGTTCCTTTGGTGATTATATCGGACAGAGGTATATAGTTTACATCATGGTTTTGGAGGAAATTTCAGAGGCTATGTGTACCCAGTTACTATTCAGTACTGCTTTCCATCTACACACTGATGGGTTGTCAGAGAGGACGATCCAAACTTTGGAAGATACGTTGAGATTATGTGTTCTGGATTTCAAAGGTAACTGGGATTATTATCTACCATTGATAGAGTTCTCCTACAATAACAGTTATCACTCTTCTATTGGTATGGCTCCATTTGAAGAATTATATGGTAGAAAATGCAGATCACTAGTGTGTTGGGTGGAGCCGGGAGAGAAGCAGCTAGAGGGACCAGAGTTGATCAGAGAGACTATGAAAAAGGTTCCTACGATTAGAGAGTAGATGAGGACTGCCTTCAGTAGGCAGAAGAGATATGCTGATCCGAAGAGGAAGGATATACATTTTGCAGTTGGTGATCATGTCTTCCTTAAGATCTCACCGATGAGAGGAGTTATGAGATTTGGGAAGAGGGGTAAATTATCACCAAGGTTTATAGGCCCATTTGAGATACTTGAGAAGATAGGTAGTGTGGCCTATAGATTGACTCTTCCACCCAGTATGAGCCATGTACATCCACTTTTCTATATATCTATGCTGCGAAAGTATGTATAGTATCGATCGCACATTTTGGAGGTACAAGATATGGATCTCAGTGATAATCTATCTTATGAGGAGATTCCAGTGGAGATCATAGATCGACAGGTCTGAAAGCTACGGAAAGAAGAGATCCCAATAGTTAAAGTGCTATGGAGGAACTAGTCTATGGAAGAGTGTACATGGGAGAGCGAGCAGGAGATACGGAGCAGATATCCATTCCTGTTCCAGCAATGAGGTATGTTTTTAATTTAAATTCGAGGATGAATTTATTTATAGGAGGTAAAATGTAATACCCTAGAAAGTTATAACTCATATGCATGAATTAATTCTCAGTATGTGGTTCATTAGTCTTGAAATAATGGGAAATAATTTTAGAGACATAGCTAGAAAGTGAACTTAAAACTTTTCCGGAAAGCAGCGGTGTCGGGAACACTACCGAGAAATTAATAGTCTGGTCAACGAAAAAATTTCTGAAGTTGATCTAGGGGTAAAAGATCACCATAATTTATGCTTAATTTGGTAAAAAGAAAGAAGTGAAAATCATTTAGGAACACTGAAAAAGTAACTAATGGCAAAATGGTAATTTTAAGGAAGTTTAAGGTGAATAGTGGAAATTGGTCGGTCGGGGTTACAGAATGACTCTAGAATTATTTTTATAAATAGGTATAAATTAAAATAAACTTATTGACTCCCCACTCTGATATCTAATTCCAGACAGAATTAACAGAATAAATTAAAGAAGATTTTAGACCAAAGTGTGATGGATAGAAATTCAGGGAGTTAGTTGTAATTTGCTAAATTTGATTTTCTATTTATTTTGCCTTAGCCATTTTTGGTTCATCTTTTCTTCTTTCTTTGGTGTGAGCCGAACCATTTCTTGCCTTTCTTCTTCCATTTCTTTATCTTTTCTAGTTAAATTCTTAAGGAAATTTGATAGAAAACTAGCAAATCAATTGAGATCTCTTTATTTCTAACCTTAATTTTTAGAAAGGAGCAAAGGAATCCAAGGAGGAATTAATTGAAGATTTCGGCCACTTTGCTATAGTTGAGGTAAGAATGAGTTTTGTTTGATTTTATTGCTTATTTAGATGTTATTTAGGTTAAATTAGATGGGTTTGAAGTCAATTTGCATCAACTGATGCTAATTGATGGAAATCCCTAATTTGGTTGGATAATTTGAAGTTGTAAGAGATGAGTTGATGATTTAATGTTCATTTATGTTAATTGATGTTAGAATTAGTCAATTGGATGTAATTAGGCAACTAATTGATGGTTTATTTGATGTAGAATTGCATTTGGAATCAAAGTGTTCTATATAGGCTATTTGGAGGAATTTGATTGAATTGGGTTGGAATTGAGCTATTCAAAGTGCTTTGAAACATTAGGTGAGTCTATAATGCATCAAATACCATGTATAATTGATTGAATTGATGATTGGAACCCATCCTTGAAAACCCTTATTTGGTCGAACCATGTTGGTACTATTCATCCTTTGGAATTTGCTTGGTTTTGCTTGATATTCCTTAGCCAATTTGATCCATTTTGATGATGTTTAATCTTGTTTCTTGAATGCCTATACCTTGTCTGACAATGTGACTTTGTGTTGGTTGAATTGGGCAAGTCAACTTTGTAACCTAACCTAACCTATTGGCTTGCCATTGTATGCCTACCATGTGTTTGATGAAATGCCTAGTTCATTTGCCTTTAGCCTATTGGTTTGTATGCCATAGGCCTACAATTTAAATGCCATTGTCACCAGTGACGTTGGCATGCCAATTGACCTACCGTTTTCCGACACCGAACCAACTTTTGTTCAATTCTTTTGTTGTTTGCCATAACCTTTATCCTTGCTTATATATTGTATTCTGCTATGCCATTGATTCAAATACTACTTGATTCGAAAGATATTGATTATATTGACAGTGACGATACCATTAGTGAATAATGGTGTCTATTGACATGTTATCCATTTCTATTTGACCTAAATGTGGTTTGACAGAGCTGCCTCACCAACAGGGTAGTGGGTACAAACTGTCGACAATGTGCACATTTATATTGATGCCCTAGCTGGGAAGGATTATTGGTCCGGGCCATAGGACCTAATCAATCTTATGCCTACTTGATATGTGATCGACTGTGTGATTATACGTAGTCTACGTGTTTCATGGCCCTCTGTCTGTCTTACAGTATGATTTCCATAACTTGATACGACCATTGTTATTCCTATTGATTATTGATACTGATTCTATAAACTTATATGATTGATACTGTACCATTGTTCTTTATCATGTGTAAACCATTAATTCAGCCTATATTTCATTGATGATGCATATAGATTCACTGAGTATCATCTATACTCACTATTTTATTTGTCTTCCCATTTTAGGAGAGGAGAAGGTTGCAGTTTCTGTCTTCTATCATCCAGAGATATCTACAGACAGTTATCTGATGTATATATTATGATATTATGCATATTTATTTTGGTATTCATTATCTAGCTGCTCCATGGGCTATGTAAGGGTTAGCTAGGAGATGAACATATGTATATATATATATATATATATATATATATATAGAGAGAGAGAGAGAGAGAGAGAGAGAGAGAGAGAGAGATGATATATTGAGTTATATGATGATGCATGATATGATATTTAACTGTTATAGCCAATTGCAGAGTGATTACAGAATGCATGATAGAATAACAGAATGAATGGTAACTAATTAAAATAAATAATATATTGAGGTTTATAGATTATGCATGTGATACTGGGTTCTACGTGTGCCAGTCGCCATTAGCATCTCTCGTACCCTAGGACCGTCGCGGTCCGGGAAACCGGGTCGTGACATTATAAGAATGGCAAGTTATACAATGTATGAATATAATAAAACAAGTAATATATCATTCATAAAGTAAAGAAACATAAACTAAAAGAGTTTTATTACATCAAAAGCCAATAACAAGAGATGTTAACTCTAGCCCTCAATGAGAATTCTAAGTTAATCACACATTCTCCAAAACAATATTAAAATAGATTAATTTAAGAAAAAATAGAGTTTTTGGTGTTTTAAGATTTGAAGCTATGAGATAGCTTGCCTGTCAAAATCTAAGCAGTTCTTCCTTTTTGTGAAGGGGGTTTGATTGATTTGATTTTAAGAAAAGATTGGTTTTGGTTCTTTTAATTGATTCATATCAATTAATTTAGAGGTATGAATACGATACTTTGGTTTGAGAATGACACCTTCTTCGAAGGGGTTGAGTTTTGCCTTGTTGGGGATGACTTCTTAGAGCTCGCCCATATTGGAGTTCCACTTTGAATTTGGTAAAGGATGTAGGGGATTACTTCTTTGAGTTTGCCCGGATTGGAGTTTCACTTTGGTTGAGTAAGATTAGGACTATGGCGTGCTTCAAGTTATTGCTTCTAGATTGACTCAAAGAGAGATCGCTCTAGGTCTTCTATTCCTCCCACTTAAAGAGAGTTGGAGAAATCGGTTTGAAATTAAAGAGAATTGAACCGCTTAAGAATAAGAATATTAAATAAGGAGGGAGAAAGGAAAACCAATTAAGGAAAACTTGACTTAGATTGTCTGTAACTCAATAAGAGTCTGTGTGTTTTTTAGAAGGGTTAATTATTATGAGATTTCTGTATTTTGGCCGATTATACTAAAAAGTCCGTGTGTTTTCAAAATTATACTAAAAAATCCATCTATTTTGGTTCCGTTATACTATGATGTTCTTCCGTACAAAATTTTGCCTTTTTTCATTAAGCAATAGGTAAAAGTAAACTTTTGCTAAATTATTTATTTTAATTCCAAAAATACCCCTCTTTAATACTTTTCTTCTTCTTCTTCTTCTTTTTTCATTTATTTAGCTTTAAATTAAGAAATGATGTTGTTAGAAAGTAATGATTTTTAACATTAGGTGTGCCTACTTCTTAAAATACATTATGAAAGTTGATCTAGTTTTTTTTTTTAAGATATGTATTGAATTTGTTTTGTAAATGTTGAAGTTGATATAACCTTAAGTGCTGCACTTTGGTTTTAGATTAGTATATTGCCCGTTTTACAGCTGGCGACAGTCAAATTGCTTGGTGGATTATGGAAAATTGTCGAGAATACTTTGATTAGTTAAAGATTGTCCTTCATCGAGTGAAGATGTTGGTCTTTCTCTCTGAATTTTAGTCCAAACAATGGCTATTGTTTTCCATTTCTTTACTCCTTTATATTCTTTTCGGTCGTCAAATCCTCATTTTCATTATTGTAATACCATAACCCCATCTTGTTTTTTTGTCTCTATCACTCAAATTCTCACTTTTCAAACCATTATGATCATTTCCCTTAGATGAATAATTGATTTCTTTATCTAAACTCGACAAACCCAAATGGTTTTTGTTCCCTTCGCTCTAATTTCCCTTCTTTGAATCATCGTTATTATTGTTATCACTGCTAGTGCTAGTACTAACCAAATTGATGGAGCTTTATGAGTCTCTTTTGTCAAATCAGTAAGGAAGAGAAAAACATATTTTAAATTAAACTAGGTAAACTATTCTGATTCTTCCACATAATTCCATCATTTTAATTGATGGGTAAGGAAAGACACAGTGTGCCAAATGGATCTTTTGAACTTGATCCAACTTGTTTGCCATATGTATTGAAGAAGTTGTAGTACCTGAAGATATAGTAGTTGGTGATGAAAAGCAAAATGCTTGGTGTGGTGGTTTGATGGTGATGAACTTTATTAAGAAGCACACTGGTCCTGATGTGCTTTCCATGGCAAATGTTGGATCCATTCTTTTTTGTGATTGAAATTATTGGGTTTAAAATTTGTTCAATTGATTGAATTTAGGTTTAATTAATTTATACTGTATAATATTAAATTTGGTGGTGATGGTGGTGGTAATGGTGGTATGATGATAGTGAAGATGAAAATTTTATTGTTGTTGAGAGTGATGGTATTTGAGTGAAAATTAAATTGAAAATGAGGGGTGTTATGGTCATTTTACATAAATTTAATGGATTTCTAATGGAAAGAAATTGAATTTTAACAGAACCAAAATGCAAGAACTTTTTAGTATAATTTTGAAAACATAGATACTTTTTAATATAATCAGTAAAAATACAGGGACCTCGTAGTAATTAACCCTTTTAAGAAAGCAATTGAGCCTAATATTTATAGGAAAAAGTCTGAGGGAAAATTACACTGAAAATAGATGTGGGATTCTGGACTGAAGTTTGGCAGTAACATTGTCACATCCCACACTATAGGACTGTGACGGTCCTAGGGTACGGGAACAGTTCATACAACCAGTACCACGAAAAACCCAAGTTACATGATTTCATTACACTTAACCATTTTTATGAAATATATATATATATATTTTTTAAACTCTTAAGTTTTATAGAAAAACGGACAGAGTCTCCCCTGTAATCTTAACATTTATCCCAAGCTAAAAACATAGAAAAACACTTCTAAACCAATATCAACTCCCAGGTCAATCTCCAATAAACAACTCATATCATACCATACTCATGTCAACTCATATAACAACTTCATACATCATAATTCATATAATAGTTATAAATAATATCAATCCATACATATGACAATACAAAATAGGCATACCATAGCAACTGTACCCCCCTATTATAGTATATATATACATATGCATACACATCATAAAATACATTCACATCATAACATATAATTACATTCTTTACATGTCCACAAATCATACATATAAATATATACAAATAATATCTACAAATAATATCATGGAGTACTCTATGCTATACTAGGGAAGGACTATATATCTACTCCGCGGATGGAAGTACAAAAGTAGCCGAGGATGTCCGCTTCTCATTCTTTCCCTGAAACGGTTTCAACACTGTGGGGTGAGTATAAAAGAACTCAGTGAATTTATAAATATGAAATGCATTACCAATTTATGAATACACATTTGATCATTGATGACAATAATAGGTATGATGACAATTATATATATGATAAGATATGACAATACAATAGAATGGATCAAATGTATAAGGTAAAACAAGATTGGGTCAAATAATCAAGTAGTACTGTCACTTCTTTCCATATCTCCATTTCTATAAAAATATCATAAGGAGGATCAATCCTTATGGCTAGAGCCATATACCTATCTCTAGCTAGGGCAAGTAGTACCAGTGTGCACACGATCGATGGAATTACCCGCTACACCATCGAAGTAGCCCTGTTATGTTACCATATGCAAATGTTCCAAAAGATGATGAAAATGCAACAAGTACAACTCATATAAGGTGCAATATAGTCAATATGTCCATATGAATAAATATAGAGTCAATCGGGAATAACTTACAAAATTGGCCCGTCGGGCCCAGTTGCGCTGTCGTAGCGACTTACCAAATTACGGGTCCGTTTTTTATTTTTCAGTGACTTTCTGGTTTTACATATTATCAATATATGGTATGCAATTTTAACATCTAAGATACAAGTATACATATATATAAGGTTATTAGGCTTGATTTGAGGTCAAACCAGTTTATAAAACAACTTTTATAGCCATTCAAATTTCAGGTCAGTTTATGCCGTTTCGACAACCCCAATTTTGGCTGATTGGCACGTTTAGGGGCAACTTTGACCATATTGGTCTAAAATCAATCCAACATGCTTAAAGGTCATATAACATGTCCAAATGTTGACACCTTAAACTAGAAATGCAATAACATATTTATAAACCCACCTTATGCAAAAAGCCCAAAATGCCCCTCCGAGGCTCCGAGCACCTACTGCTCTGTCACTTTCTCCTTTCCTCTAGAGGATTCCCCTATACACATACCAACTCTCCGATAAGACACTATATCAACCAACATATCATATTCAAACACACACATACACATACATTTCAACAAGACACACATATCCACTTTCACATTTAAAACCCTAATTTCACTATGTCACTTGGCCATTCCAAAACAACACTCAAAAGGAGTTTAAACCTAAATTTCTTTCCATACAATAATAATAACATATCTTATAAGCACAATCAAGCAAGTTTGGGTTCACGTTCAAGCCTAGGTTTCATGCTAAAACATTTTGAACTTTATTGGTCTTAAAGACCTAAACACAATATATATTCAATACAAACATATAAATTACTTCCTATAAGCTACAATTACCTAAAAAATAACCATATTACATGTACTTATCAATTGTACACACAATTTAAACAATAAACCCTAAGTTTAGGCTTATTCCCATTCGGCCCAAAGGGCCCAAATTATCCAAACCTTATTTTTACAATTAAACTCCACAATTCCCCAATTAAATACATCAATTGAACAATTTCAAGCTCAATTACACCAGTTCAAACCAATTTCCTCAATATTGCCCTAATTAGGTTCGGATTTGGGAGTTTTTCCCAAACCAACCTTAAATTCTTCGATTAAACATACAATTATACAATCCAAACTACCAATTACACTTGTAACAAATCAATTTAACAAAAACCAAATAAATTTTCCATTTTTCCCAAAATATGTATTTGGCCCCAAAGGGGTTTTCTTCCTTGAAGTTCATTCCTCCAATTCAAGCACCCAAACACCAATTCATCATGCCAATTTAAGTTCAAAACACTCAATTGCAGAATTTTAGAAGCAATTTTTACACAAATCCTAATTCCCCAATTCGGTTCCAAGGTTCAATTAAAAATCAAAATTCAATCTTCAATTCAACATTCAAATACCCTTAATTACCTTTATTTAACACCATACATATCACTAATTTCTCAATTTAAATCACAAAACAATTTCCCCCAAAGTTCCCCCAATCAATTCGGCCAAAAGGGAAATTTGCATATGGATGTTCAATTCTCAAACAAACTATTCAATTCACATTTAATTAACATCATTTACAACATCAATTGCACAATTGGAACAAAGAAGCAAATTTCCCCCAATTTTCCCAAATGAATTCGGTCCAAATGGAAAATACACAACAAATGTTAAATTGACAAATATATCATTTAATTCACATCTATTCAACACCTATTACAATATCAATTACACAATTAATACAAAGAATCAACCCTTTCCCCAAATCCCTAATTTGGTTCGGTCAAGATGCCATTTCCTAATCAAAAGCAAAATTTTCCAAACCAAGGTTCTAAACAACATTTAAACATCAATTAACACTAAGCATCCAAGATTTTTAAACATTACCTTAAATTCTTTGAAGAAGCCGAACCCTAAGTCTCTCCAAAAAAAACCAAACTGAAAAGCTTGGATGAAGAAATTGAGAAGATAATATGATTTAATCAACCAAAACTTGAAAGAAAAACTTCAAAGCTCCACCAAAACTTCCATGGCCGAACCAAATGAAAGAGAAGGAGTTTTTCTTGGTTTTTGGCTTGCACACGGTTTTGGGATGAAGTTTGACAAAATTTCAGAATTTAGGTGATTATAATATGAGTTAGTGGGTTTTGGGCAAGGGATCAAGTGTTTCAATCTTATAAAGGCAACTATAAGCTCTACACATGCATCCATTAGATTTAGATGCACCAATACATGGTTCCATTGGATCATGATGCATCAATTTGCCACTAACTCCTCCCTCCATCTCTTTTATTTCAAATAAGTCCTACAAACTTCCAAGTAAGTCCCTCCTATTTATTTCCTTTTGCAATCAAGTCCTATTATTTTTCTAACTTAATTGAGCTATTTTTATTTTATTTATTTATTTTATTATCCTCAATTTATTTTTCCCAAATAATTAATTAGCAATAAAACACACATGTAATCACATCAATTAAATCATATAACATTATATAAAAAATCAATCACACATGTAAACACATTAATTAAATCATATAGCACATATAACTATCAATCACATATAACTATCAATCACATATAAACACCCTTAACTCTAACTAGGGTTTAGGTGCTAGGGTTTCACCTAGGATGTTACATTCTCTCCTCCTTTTAAGAAATTCATCCTCAAATTTAAAACTATAGAAACCAAGAACATACCCAAAGCATCGAACAAGTGTGGATACTTCTGTCTCATCTCTGCCTCTGTCTCTCAAGTACACTCCTCTACTGTTCGGTTCCTCTACAGAACCTTAACCATCGGAATATCCTTACTCCGGAGCTATCTGACTTGTCTATCCATAATCTCAATAGGAAACTCCTTATACGACAAGTCCTCATCAATCTCAATATCGGGAGTCTGCAAAATGTGAGAAGGGTCTGATACATACTTCCTCAACATTGATATGTGGAACACTGGATGAATATGACTCATCTGAGGAGGTAAAGCTAACCGATAAGACACACTGCCAACCCTACCAGTGATTTCAAATGGACCGATGTATCTAGGTGATAACTTGCCATTCTTTCCAAATCTCATTATTCCTTTCATCTGGGAAACCTTCAGAAACACTCCATCACCTACAGCAAACTGCACATCCTTCCTTTTCGGATTAATATCGCTTTTCTATCGACTAAAAGCTATTCTAATCCTCTCCCTGATAATAGGGACCTTTTTCCATTGTCTTTCTGATCAAGTCTGGTCCCTCAAGCTGTTTCTCCCCCGGTTCCACCCAACACACAGGTGATCTGCACTTCCGACCATACAATGCCTCATACGGTGCCATCTTGATAGTAGAGTGGTAACTGTTATTATAAGCAAACTCAATCAATGGTAGATATTGGTCCCAGCTACCCTTAAAATCAAACACACACAATCTAAGCATGTCCTCCAATGACTGTATAGTACACTCTGATTTCCCATCAGTCTGAGGATGGAAAGCTGTACTAAAATGGAGCTGTGTACCCAGTGTCTCCTGAAATCTCTGCCAAAACCTAGTAGTAAACTGTGTACCCCTATCAGATATGATAGACACTGGAACTCCATGTAACCGTACTATCTTATCAAGATAAAGCTGAGCATACTGTGCTACTGTGTAGCTTGTCTTCACTTCTAAGAAATAGGCTGACTTGGTCAGCCGATCAACAATCACCAAAAAAGAATCAAATCCTCTTTGAGTCTTGGGTAAGCCTATAATAAAATCCATAGTTACCTGCTTCCATTTCTACTCTGGCAACTGTATTTCCTAGAGAGGCCCTGAGGGTTTCTGATGCTCCACTTTTACCTGCTGATAGGCTAAATAAGAAGAGACTAACTTAGCAACATCCTTCTTCAAACTAGGCCATCAATAAAGCTCCTTAATATCATGATACATTTTGGTAATCCCAGGATGGATGCTATACCGTGAATAATGTACCTCAGACAAAATCCTCTATCTCAAATCATCCACATGTGGTACACATAACCTTTTACCACACCATAATATCCCATCAACAACTATGAACTCAGTAACTTTCCCCGATCTCACTTGCTCTACTATCCTCTACAAGTATGGATCTCTCAACTAAGCAGCTTTTATCTCCTCTACTAAGGTCGGCCAAACTGTAAACTGAGCAATCAAAACCTGATCCCCTAACTGTAACTGTAGCCCCGAATCCAACAACTCATGGAACTCTAGAATCAAAGGTTTCTTAGATGTAGATATATGCGACAAAGTCCCCATAGACTTTCGACTCAAAGCATCTGCAACCACATTTGCTTTACCCGGAAGGTATAAAATCTGGCAGTCATAGTCCTTCAGTAACTCAACCCATCTCCGCTGTCGAAGATTCAAATCTCTCTGCTGCAGTATATATTGAAGACTCTTATGATTGGTGTAGATCTCGCATTTCTCCCCATACAGATAATGTCTCCAAATCTTCAGTGCAAAAACTACTGCTGCCATCTCTAAGTCATGTGTAGGATAATTCTCCTCATGCTTCTTCAACTGTCTCGAAGCATAAGCGATCACTCTACCATCCTGCATAAGAATACAACCTAAACCAACTCTGGAGGCATCACAATATATAGAGAATCTACCCGTCTCATATGGCAATGCTAGTACTGGTGTTGTGGTAAGACATGTCTTCAAAGTCTGGAAGCTCTGCTCATAACTATCTGTCCATATGAACTTCTCCTGCTTCCTAGTCAATCTAGTCAAAGGAGCTGCTATCCTGGAAAAATTTTGTATGAATCTCCTGTAATATCTTGCCAACCCCAGGAAACTCCGGATCTCTATCACACTGGTAGGACGAGGCCAACTCAAAACTGCCTCAACTTTCTGTGGATCAACTCTAATACCATTCCTACTCACTATATGCCCTAGGAAGCATACCTCTTCTAACCAAAACTCACACTTCGATAACTTTCCATACAACTAATGCTGCCTCAAAATCTGTAGCACCATCCTCAAATGCTCCTTATGCTTTTCCCTACTCTTCAAATATATCAAAATGTCATCAATAAACACTATCACAAACCGATCGAAAAAGGGCTTGAAAATCCTATTCATCAAATCCATAAATGCTGCTAGCGCATTAGTCAATCCAAAAGGCAGTACCAAAAACTCATAATGGTTGTACCTAGTTCTAAATGCAGTCTTCAGTATATCATTCTCCTTAATCCTCAGCTGATGATAACCCGATTGAAGATCAACCTTCGAAAAGTAAGAAGCACCCTGCAACTGATCAAACAAATCATCTACCCTAGGCAAAGGATACTTGTTCTTCACTGTCACCTTATTTAGCTGCCTGTAGTCTATACACATACGAAGTGAACCATCCTTCTTTTTTACGAACAGTACTGGTGCTCCCCATGGAGAATTACTCGGCCTGATGAACTCCTTATCTAACAATTCTTGCAATTATACCTTTATCTCTCTCAACTCTGCTGGTGCCATCCTTTAAAGTGGAATGAAAATTGGATCTATACCTAGATAGACATCAATCTCAAACTCTATCTCTCGCACCGGTGGTAACCCTGGTAGATCCTCAGGAAAAATATCTGAAAACTCACTAACCACAAGAATCTGATCAATCCTAGAAACTGTCTGTCGAGTATCTGTTACACTAGCAAATAAGCAATACAACCCTTCCAAAGAAGCTGTCTAGCCCCAATAGCTGATATAAAACTGAGATTACCCCTATCTGTCTCACCCTGATAAGAAAACCCATCACTCCCATCTGGTATGAACTCAATCCGTTTCGCAAAGCAATCTATCATAGCATGATGAGTAGTCAACCAATCCATGCCTAGAATCATATCAAACTCAAGTATAGGTAGCTCAACCAAATCTGCAGGTAAAACTCTCCCCTCAACAATCACATCACACCTCTCAAACCCAAAATCAACATCAACACTCCTTCCTATTAGGGTAGCTACCTCTAAAGGTACCTGCAAGGGTTTTCTCTCTCTACCCAATCTCATAGCAAACACAGAGGACACAAAAGAATGGGTAGCATCCGAATCAAACAACACATATGCATCATTACCACAAATAGAAAGCTTACCTACTACTGTGTCATGAGAGCCCTGAATCTATTGTGGAGTCACTGTAAAAACTCTACCCTATCCTCTGCCTATAGGTGGTGGAATAGCTGAATACGACTGCCCTACGGGTCTACCCCTACCTGCGTTACCTCTACCCCGACTCAACTGCACATTAGGCTGTGACCCTGTAGAACCAGCTATTTGAGTAGTCCCAAACATAGGACAATCCCTGTAAAAGTGACCGTGCTCTCCACATCTCAAATAGGCTCCAGTCCATAAATGGCACTCTCCTGTGTGCCTCTTCTCACAAAAACTACACTGAGGTAGCTCTGGCAACTGCTGTACTGATCTATTGGCTGCTCAGGAGGCTACTGATACTGGTGGTCTTACACCACCTCTTCTAGATTCACCTCTCCCCTGTCCTCTTTGAATAGATGTCTGCTTTGTCTGTGCAGGTCTAAAAGAACCAATCTGAAAGGGTCTCTGCCCTGATCTGGATGAATCCCCCTGAAATCTCCTCTGATCTCTCCCAAATTTGTCCTTCTTAGAATTTATCTTTATCTGCACTGCAGTGTCAATAATAGTATCCAGGGAGGTAAACTGTGTAGCCAACAAATTATTACAGATAGCTGACTGTAACCCATTCCAGAACCGCCGGATCAAGTGTGCCTCTATCGGTGCTATAGACCTCTCATACCTGTTCAATCTCCTAAATTCATGAGCATACTCCAACACACTTATATTACCTTAGACTAACTGCTCAAATCTGGCACTGTTCCTGTCTCTCAGTCCCTCAGGTAAGAACTCATCAAGCAATTTCTGTTTAAACTCTGCCCAGGACATAGGATTATCACTCCTGATATTACCATCTATCCTCTCATCAAACCAAGTGGAGGCATCCTGCTGTAACAATGATCCTACCAACTCAATCAATCTGGTGCCTGAACATGGTAAACCCCTGACCATTCGGTCAACTATCTCGATAAAGTCTGAAGGATCCTTACCATACTCACCCTGATAAGAAGGCAACTGTAACTTCCTGAACTCAAAAAGTGAAACACCACCCTCTGGAATCAGACATCTACCTCTAACCCTCACTCTGTCTACCGGTACCCTCTCTGGCACAGGTGGCGCTACTGTAGGTGGTACTACTGCTGGAGGCATAACAGGCTGTACAATGGGGGGGGGAAATAGGAAACAAAGGTGGTGGTGGTGCTGGTGGCTGCATAGCTGCTGTAGCCTGCCTTACCAAGTGGGCCTATAACATATCTGCCAACTCCTGGTCTCTCCTCTCCATCTCCTGTCTAAGCTCATGTAGCTCCTACCTCCATTGAGCATTATCCCCTCCTCTACTATCTGTCCTCTTACGGGACCTTGGTGGCTCAGAATCTACTCCTCTCCCCTGCACTAAGGCTCTAGAGCTAACCTCTGGTTCCTCCCTATCAGTATGTTGGATGCCATCTAAACGAGGAAGTATACCTCCCCTCACACTATTAGACATCTGCACAATAATCACAACATAACAATTCACAAAATATGTGAGATTTATCAATTCAAGTATACGTGAAATTTCAAACAATGAGGAAACACTTAATTTGATGATATACAATTTCCTATACTCCATTATATACACAGAACAGACAACAGTATAGCAAACAGTCACATACACAATATAGTTCATATAAACATCATATTTATATAAGCATGGTAAAATTTCCAACCTTTGGCTCTGGTACCAACTTTGCCACATCCCACACTATAGGGCTATGATGGTCCTAGGGTATGGGAACAGTTCATACAACCACTACCACGAAGAACCCAAGTTACATGCTTTCATTACACTTAACCATTTTTATGAACTATATATTTTTTTTAAACTCTTAAGTTTTACAGAAAGATGGACAGAGTCTCCCCTATAATCTTAACATTTACCCCAAGCTAAAAACAGAGAAAAACACTTCTAAACCAATATCAACTCCCAGGTCAACCTCCAATAAACAACCCATATCATACCATACTCATGTCAACTCATATAACAACTTCATACATCAGAATTCATATAATAGTTCTAAATAATATCAATCCATACATATGACAATACAAAATAGGCATACCATAGCAGCTGCACCCCCTGTTACAGTATATACATACATATGCATACACATCATTATATACATTCACATCATAACATAT